>CAJNOP010001643.1:0-26577 GCA_905250075.1 Rotaria sp. Silwood1 | reverse complement strand
CTCCTCATTTTGGAAAATTACTGTAAGAATATGGCAGCAAAACAAAAATAGTTTCATATTTCAAGGACTTTGATTCAGAAAGCTTTATCAGCTCTGAACTAGGGTGTGGGATGTGAGTGTGGATATGAGGATGTGTTTATTGTCTCTGAACCCACACCGACACTCACACCCACACACCCACACACCCACATCCACACCCTCAGCCACCCCACACCCACACACAGCCACACCCACACCCACTCACACCCACACTCACTCACACCCACACCCACCCACACCCGCACCCACACCACCACCCACACCATCACCCACCCACACCCGCACTCACACCCCACTCACACCCAGACCCACACCCACACCTACCAACACCCACACCCCACACCCACACCCACACCCACACCCGCAGCGTGAAAAGCTCTACAATTTACATAAGACCGCTTATTTTATAGTTGCACTTTTCGTTTTTAAAATGGAGAAAATTTTGGGCAATCAAATTGTGACTATGGAAAATTGATAATGTTTTTGATAGAGGACCACTTCTTTTGTTGTTATTTCATCGTTTCGTTACCTGATATGCTTTATCAAAAGAAAACAAAATACACCACAAGATGCAGCACGAAAAGTTCTACAATCTTCATAGTAAAGCTGATTGTAATTGTTTTCAAAAGAAGGAAAATTCTGCGCAACCAATTTTTGCAATGCCCAAAGTTTGGCCCGTGAAAACTTTGTTTATTTGGAAAACAAAAAGTGCAACTATAAAGTAAGTGGTCGTATGTAAATTGTAGAGCCTTTCACGCTACATCTTATGGCATAGTTTAGTTGTTAATACAATAGATTGAGGGATTAAAAAATAACCTACCTCATCCGTTGTAATCTAGTACTATGAGCACAAATGATCACGAAAAAAGTCTTATCGAAAATTTATTATCATGATATTAGTTGAACTATGATCAAATAGCATAGAAAAATAGAGCATTTTTTTCTCTATCAGACCATATAGAAAGAAAGTTTCTTAAAGCTTACTATATTGCTAAGTAACGTCGGGACCCGAACTTTTTGTACGCCCTAAGTAGCAACAGAAACACAAATAGACTATACACTACGGCATCTTTGCTTTTCATTTGAATATTTTCTATTTTTGGAGGATTTTATCCTTTAAAATTGAGAAAATAACTAATTATGTGCAAAGATTCCAAGCCACCTGATGAAATCTTTGAGCAAGATCAAAACGCGTCATGATAACTCATTGGATATTCTTCAAAATTTGATTTTTATTGAATATTTACCATTAAATCCGCCGATCCCCTCACCTTCACAGGTGAAGAACGACTCCATTCATTTGTATTCAGTTGATAAGTCCCCACTAAACAAATAATCAAGATAAAATTAAATAGGCAATTCGATACATGAGCCAGATGATAGCTTCGATGAATGTATTTTATCACATTCCATGGAATGGAAAAGATAAAGCGAAAAAGTCAATTAAATCACATCAAGAACGTTTGCTTTCAAATAAGTTGGCTACTCGTTTGCTTTCGTAATTTTTCATTGCTACTAATATATCTGAACTATGAAAAATATGAATACAATATGCAATATATCTGATTAACGTGGCTTTTTATAAGAATGAAAAAATAAATAATATTCTAAAGTGTTGTTCAACAAAATGACACTGAAATATCTTTATGTTCTTGTAACAAGTGCAATCGCAATGAATTCTCTTGTATTTTTGTTTCTCGATTGACCAGTCAAAATTAAATTACACTAAAAAATATGTTTTTAACTTTTTCTTGCCTTTTGTTTCTTTATAAACTGAATATGAACACCAAAAATTCGGTTTTCGAAGATTTGATAGAATATATTTGCTGTCTGTCAGATTAGAAAGTTGACTGGACATTTCATTAACACCAGAATGGTTCATACGTCTCAAAAGGTGATCTTTGACATATAATCATAGACCGAGCGAAACATTTAAAAGATGAGACGACGTCACAGACAAAACCATCAGCGACTACTATGCAATATATACACATACATGTTTAATACTTTGTACAAAGTACATGTGAAGAGTGATTTTTATTCACACATCAAGAAGAGAAAAAGTAATGATTGACATTTTGTTTCTTCAATCACATCAGATAGGAAGTGTCTACTGATCTTTCGTCATCATCGTTTCAAATTACGCAAACGAGAAGTGACTATCTGTATTTACTTTTAAATGCCAAATGAAATACTTCACTTCCGTAGCAGGTGTCATCTTTCACATTCATCTCGTATATAAACCACATATCCTAGGATTAACATCGTACAGAACGCGAACAACAATACTTCTCTTTTTCTTTTTCCTACTCTTGCCAATGCTCATAGTCAAGATTCATGTTTAACTGAAATAGTACAATCGTATAAGTTAAACAAAGAATTTATGCGTTGATGTATTATCCGTCTGAACAGTAAGTTAGTATTGACATCCGATATCGGTATAGGATAAGATAGGAAAAACTTTTTTGTGGCGATTTTCGCTCGATATTTGTTTATTTTCTTTGAGCAGAACTCATTTTAAACAAACTTTGACTAATTTAGTACGTCATTTCAACAACGTTGATTGCTGAAAAGCGAAATGTTTAGTTGAGTTAATGCAAGAAAAGTATGACGAAGTGGAATGATGTCTTCTTTTCTACTCCTATCTTTTCTAGTGTTCTATAATACACAGAGTAATTAAATAGCAAGTAGTGCGATGCATGGCAATAAATGCAGTCAATATTTCATTAGTCATTTCAGAATGTATATTTGGTGGATATTTTTATTACTTACATATAAAGCTGTCGCTGAGCAACAAGAATCTGACTCAACAAACAATGGTGGCATTTTTCAGGTGGAAATGGGAACGAAAAACATCGGTCGAATCAAGTATCAAGATGGTGAAGTGGTGATTGCACAAAATCAACAGAAGCAAACTGATTTTTTCTTTACCCCGTTTCCATATCTTCGACCTGAAGAAACACAATGTTATGAAAATGTGTTTAGTGATCGGGCAGAACTCGGTCTTCAAGTCGAACTTTATACACCACAACTTATCCGAGCCGTCAAAGACTATCTTTACAAGTATCAGCTATCTTTATGTGGGAACACGACGTCTTTATCTATGTGCGATGTTTCTCTCTTACCGATGCATTCGATTCGACTTGTTCAAAAAGATGCACGTCCAGATAACATTCATCAGAAATATATACTTGTAGAAAGTTGGCATTCAGCTACCCTTCTTCTTCAATCAATGGAATTTATTATGTATACATCGAACATAACTGTTTGTGAACAATTACGCAAGGCTCTCACAGAGAAGTGTCGGTTACCAAACTTTGAAGTTCAATATTCACTCCATGGCCAGCACTCAACACAACGACAATTGGAAGTGAACACGGAACATGTAACAAGTACCAATATGTACAATCAGATTCGTGCTCAGTTTCCATCGGCTGAAACGGTGGTCCTCACTGGAAACGATTTCAAGGAACTTCTCAGTGAAGCTATAGATCGTATCACGATGACATTGCGTGTACAAGAGGGATTCGAAAATCTCCAAGATCCAATGGCCATCGATAAACTTCTCGAACATCAGCTATCTAATCAACAAGTATGTGACAGTTAAACGTACTAAAATATATTGCATAGTACAAGTTACGATTTTACAGTTTCATGCAAGATATGACGATCCCATCTTCCTCCGTATTGATAGATAGTTTTAACCGAGTAATATTCTGAAAACTTTTAGGAAGAAATTTTTACTTGAGTTTGTACTCCTTCAAAGTAGAAGTTAAAAAAGAAACACAACGATGTCGTTCCTATAAAAGATTTACATGTGAGATCGATTAGTTAAAAACCATGATCACCCTGTTTTGTTTATAATGTTAGGTGCGACTGGAAAGAACCAATAACAAATTGTGGGAAGATCTCTATTGGACTTCAGAATTGACGCGTCCTGACCGCCTTGCCAAAGTTCTTAATTCAATTATTCGCAAAGAGAGTGGTGATAGTGAACGTTTTATCTACGATCGTCAAGCTGCAAAAGATGCAACGAGAATGGATTTGACCGAACATGATATCCTTCGAACTGATGTGACAGGACATGAAATTGTCGACGTCGACCAGGCACGAGAAAACATTGATCGAGCCAATTTATATCACCACGATAATGATAATTTCAAGTCGTTCAACGAAAATGATGAGCGAGCTCATTTGACACACCATGACAAACAACGTCTTGGACAATTCGATAAACTATTCGACTCGCGTAGTCGATCCAATTCATATGAAAATGCTCATAGTTCTAGCGGTCATGGTGGTGGCGGACTCAACGTCTTCGGCTTGTTCTCGATCGGCGGTGGTGGTGGCGGTTCATCACAGACACAATCAGCAAGTACTAGTAATCAAGTTGACGTCAACCAAGAACAGCACGAAAAAGTTTCCGATACCGACGTTTTGAATGTAAAGCAAACAGACAAGCACAATCTGAATATGCAAGATATTGGACAAAATCATTTGAACGTGACACAGACTGACAAGAAACAATTTACCAATACTCGAATAAATAATAATACTTTCAATCAAATGGGATATAACACGAATAATCTTAATGCAACTAAAATTGACAAAAATGCAGACAAGCAGTATATAACGAGTCGGAATGGTGTGGAAAAGTTTCTTCGTACATTCTTCAATAATGTTCAACTCGAAGGTGACATTATCAAGCCTCGTCCTATTAATGCTCGTCTCGTCAAAATTGGAAAATTAAATACGAAAACAAAGCTCTTCTCCAATACAGTAGTTGTTCGAATGCGATCGAATGTGCATGCTTTACCACTTCGTTGTAAGTCTAGTGACAACAGTAGCAAATCGAAATTATGGCTGACGGATCGAGTTGAGCAGATCGAAGCTATTCTATTGAATATGAGCAACTCTGTATGTATGAACGAGCTTTAAACACATAAAACGTGTTGCATTCGCTAATTTCGTTTGAAAACTTTAGGCGGAAGTTACAAAGCTGCAACTGCAAAGTGAAATAAAAAATGTACAAAACAAAATTTCTATGGTAGAAAATAAGACTGAAGAGATGGTTGCAGACTGGAAGCAAGAAATGGATACTATATTCAACCGGATAAGTATACAAACTGACGATATTTATGCAAATTTAACCGAAATGATGAAGCAAGAGATCATCGCTATATCAAGCAGAATTGATGCTCAAATTAATAATATCAACACGAATCTAACAAATGGAATGACTCTAACTGACATGATCAAACAAAATATCAGCGCTACGTTGAACAGTATAAATGTTCGAATTAATAATCTCAACATAACGAACCAAGGTACGTACACTTTCATATTTGTCCTTTTCTCATCCAAAGGTGTGGGCAATAGGTAAAACTGTCCATCTTTATGAATGATCGCAAAATGCCGAATCTTCGTCATAAAAGGACCATTTATTGCCGTTATCATGGTCAAGGAAGTATGAATTTTGTGCAGTGCTATATTTTCAGTGTATACAAATGTTTATGAATTATACTTTTACCGTACATAGTTGAGTTTGACTATTAGTATCCTATGAGTTATCTATCAGATTTACGACAAAATACGGCACTATTTATACAATACTCTACCGTCACTAATTAGTTTTTCTATCGATTCTTTTCTCTCAGAGTCAGCTGACAAATTTGTTGAAGAACCCATGTCATAAACTCAATATAAAGAATTTTAATATAAATTAAACGGTAATTTATTCTGTTCTTTTCATAGTCATTTTATCGAGGGGGTCGAGATATTCGTCATCTCTGACAACCTCTAGCTCTAGATTTCAACGTCCAGGAAACACGGATGGTTACTGTTACTATGAAGCGACCCCATTTCAAGTGCACTCGAGTGGAACTCATGACATTACATGCGATAGTAGCATTGACACATATGGCTACATATACAATAACAATTTCGATCCGAATTCACCATCTCAGAATTTACTTGCATCAAATGATGATGATGGTGCTAGTATACAGTTCAAGTTAAGTGTTTATCTTCAGGTGGGCATGCGATATACTTTGGTTGTAACGACATATGCGGCAGATTTAACAGGAGCATTCACAATCAATATCGATTGATCACATTCCTGGATAGAGCAAGCACCATTGTGAATCGATACTTTAAGTATTAAGTTCTATTCATTATCAATTGAAAAAAGGATTTTTTTGTTTTTCATGTGAATCTCTTTACTGTATAAAATAAAGATGAATAAATAAAAACAAAATGTATTTTATTTAAATTGCAAATAAAAACTAAAGAATAAAGGAAGATTCCTTCCTATTGTAGTCAAATAGGCAAATAACTAGCATACCAACAGAATATGTTAATACGCAGAAAAACCTGTCACATTTTCTTTTTTTGTATCCATGATGCTAAGTTTATTTTGTGACCTACCTCAAGAAAATGAAAGACAAGGTGTTCATGAAAAAAATCTTTCTTTATTATTTAATGTATCTCTAGTTTATGAACATCAATGTTGTGGAACTCACATATATTTTCGAAGAGAATAGTGAGTGGAAGTTTGAAGTCGAAGTTTTGCGGTTCTCTCCTCCTCATTACAGACCCCAACAACCATGAATAACAGACTTCAGACTCCTTTTCTACAGTTTCTTACCAATGGAAAGAGGAGCTGAACGATATCAACAATAAGACTTCGACTGTTCTAGAACATTTCAAAACTTTCCTCGAACTTTAAGTGGTTCTAATATATTTTTTAGTATTTTAAATAGTGTAGGTTTTGATATTTGTTCATATAAAAATTTCTATTGAAGATGTAAACAATGACGAGCAATGATAAATTGATTTCTCAGGCATCAAAAGGTCAACATAAAGTGTTTCAATTGATCAATATCAGAGTTTGTGAACTTATCGAGGGTGTGAGTGTGGGTGTGGGTGTGGATGTGGGTGTGGGTGGGTGTGGCTGTGGGTGCGGGTGTGGGTGCGGCTGTGGGTGTGGCTGTGAGTGTGGCTGTGGGTGTGGGTGGGGTGTGGGTCTTTCCTTCACCCACCCTACACCCACATCCACACTCACACCCATACCCACACCCACACCCACACCCACACCCACACCCACACCCTTAATCAAATTGAAAGAACGATGCCAGATTCGTTTTCAGCGTCGAAAACTACATCATACAGGCTATTTAAAGATTTTTTTTCGAGAGCATCCTCTAGTCTAATAAATTACTGTCGTTGAACCTCATGCCTCTCACAGATGTCCCATGTCATTCGTCTATCTGAAATTCATATCCTTTCGATTTCGAGCCTCTAAATACATGATTTTTTGAAGCTTTTCAAGGGCTACTTATTGATCAGTTTAATTTTCAATGTTGACTAATCTGAAGCGAAACAACGAGTCACTTTACAAAAAAAATACAAGATCCAAAGAAGAATCCACAAATAATAGCTCAATATCCAATATTCAATTTAAGTTTTTCAATATTCATTCAACACTTAATTTAATTCTTCGATATTCAATTCATTACAAGTAATCAAAACTAACAATCATAAATTCGATTAAAAAATCAATTTGAGTCACTTTGTCACCCACATCTACAACTCGAAAGTGTGAGTGTGGGTGTATGCGTGGTACTGAAGAAGTCCTACGCCCCCTAGTGAATTAAATTCATTGCATGATTTTTATTAAAAATCAAATTCACTGAATTTTTTTTTGAATTAAAATGTCGCTTTTAATCATGAATTTGAACAAAACATCAAGGTTTATGTCCGTTTCATCATTAAAAATGACATTTTTTTCATGTTTTTGACATAAAAATTCACGAAAGTCATTATTTGTTTTTTTGATTTTTCAAGTCACTAGGTCACACCCACACTCTTTCAAGATAGAGACCGTCTTCCATGGATAGTGTATACATAATTTATTTTTTAAAAGCTTTATATATCAAAGAGACTATGTTCAAAATTTCTGAGTGTTTAATGCCAGCTAGTCTAATTGAGTTCTCTATATGTGCAAAGTTTTAGATCAAATTTCGAAAATCTAGAGTTCTCAAGAAAATAGACATATCTAAAAATCGATAGTGTAGTGGAATGTCAATAGAAACCGAAATTCTTTTAGAGTTTTTACTCTATTTTGTATCTCTATAAACACTACTAGTTTTTATTCAACATACTTGTTTCATTGCTGCTTTAATGTATTAGGTGCCATTAATAATTGATACTATTTTTCGTGTGATTCAAACAAAAACAAAGAGTAATTGGTGATAGTCTCAGAGAATAATCAAAGAAAGAATAGTTGGAATTATTTTTGAGTCACTCTGAATGAATAGAAACATGAAGTAAGGTATTTACAAGAGGGAAACAACTGATTCTGATGTTCAAAATCAATTTGAAATTATTTAAAATCATGAAAGCAGCTAATTTTCTTTTGTTTTTGATTGATTAATAGAACTATATATCAGACTCTGAAACCAAACTCCAGCGGAGTCACTGTCAAAGTTATTTCGGTAAAAATACTTTCATTTTTTTTTTACTTTTACATAATAACAACTTAATTCTTCATATGTTAAGTAACGGACAGGAAAACTCTACTTTAATAAATTCCAAGAAAAAAAATCATCAGAGACATATTCTCATTAACAAGTAGCACGAAAAAAAAGTATATATATGTTAGTCAACGTTTGACTTCGCAAGATCTTAGTGATAAAACTCTTGATTGAGAATAGTTGATGTATAAATAAACTTACTTACATCAATCAATATGGACTTTAGCTAATTTAAAGGTAGTTAGGAATAACTTCCAGTCATTTCACTGACTAATTCTAAGTGCTTTTATTGGTTTTTAATGACTCTAATGTGACAGAATCGACTTTGTTTCCTCTAAGACATACGACAATCTTTTTATCGCTTTTAGTTCATCGTTGATGAATATCTGTCTGTGTCTTACAATACCCCATCATTAATATAAAATCAATGAAGATGAATAACTAATAAGGATTTTTTTCTTTTAAAAAAAAATTTGTTTAAGATATGGACCATTTCAGGCAAAAAACGGGACGTACCCACTTTTTATTAAACTTTAATTCTTTACAAAGATTACTTTTCCGAATGGCTTCTTTCAGAATAGACAGATGTAAAAATGTTGACTATAACTCAGATATCGTCTACAGAATTTATTATTTAGTTTTCACTAATATTACCTCCATTCGGAGGTTTTTTAAACTGAAATACATGCAGTGAAAGTCGATATCTTTCTTGTATTACATCATTCACACTGGTTTTTTTTACTGATAACATCTCTCAAGAGAGATCTTTAGTGCTGAGCTCTTTTTTTCAAATTATCTATCTAGAGTAACTTAACATATATGTAAAATATAAAAATTATCTCTTATGAAATTCTTTATCTTGAGATATAAGTATTTTAACTTTGCGAAGTCAGGTCATTAACAAATGATTTTACCGATGTATTAGGTTGGTTTAAATGATGTTTTATTGGAAATACAAATATTACGAAATGGATTTTATCATATCTTCAGTAGATGATAAGTAAAAAAAACCAATTATTATAATATATAGTTGTAATTCATAATTCGATTTATACTATGAAATATAATCAAACAAAATTATCATTAGAAAATTTAATCATTGTTCTTGATTTGGATAAATTTAGTTCTGTTCGAATTACTTATAATGAAACTAAGATTTTACTTTTCATCAATGATAAACAAAAAATTTCAATTCAAATTTATGATAATCAATTTAAGAATGAAAAAACTTTTGATAGTTTAATCAATAAACAATTACCGGTAGATTAATTTATTTTAATTGATTATGAAAATAATCTCTCTTCCGGAATAGAAAGTTGCTCATAAGAAAAATTTCACAAACGCGTACGAGAAGGTTTTAGAATTGAAAAACTCTTTTGTTTGTAATTAAAATTACTGTGTGCTTAAGTATAAAGCACTTTTTTGCTAAAAGTACCTGTTTGAATACCAGAATTTTTCAAAAATTCTTGATTTTCTAGAATAGAAACCTATGATCTTTTATTTTCCGAATATGGGTTAATTTATCCCAAAATAAAACAGCCTTCATGAAGTATTAACAATAGTTGTTTCTTTCTTGATAAATGACAGGTGCGCTTCTTTATTTGTCTGATAAAGAAGAAGCGATTTTTGCTAGAAATACATGACCCATAGGTGAATACCTTTCTATTATCTTATCAATAAACACACGTGCACCTTTTTTTTTTGTTTTCCTCGTGCTCTTTATCATTTCTGGCTACTCAATCAGATAAGGACACATTTTACAGTGAAAAGACGAATTTTATTTTTGTAAAAAAGCAAGTTTGTAGGCATCCGCGTCTTCAAACTTGCTTTCATTTTCAAAAATAAGGTTTGTTTTTTCCACAAGGCGCACATTTTGACGCATCAAAATGCGTTTTTTTTATTGATTTTTTTTTTCTGACTGACTAACGTACCGAAAACTACTGTTCATTGTTTGTCACGAATGTACATATGATGGAAAGCAACCACAACACAACATCATTTTATAAATACTTCACTGAGTTCTGTATTCAATATTTTAAAACAAAAAGAAGAATATTTCAATGATTATCAAAATCAAAATTGTTTTGACGTAATAAAACTTGATGAATATATATATTTGGATGCATTATGAACCAGCGTTCATCAAATTCTGTTCAAAAGTCTTTTTTTTTTGGATTCATCATTATTCAAGTGAATGAAGATAAACAATACAGAGAACCATCTCTGATTACTTCAAAAGTAGTCGAGAAGCTAATATTCTGAATTTTTTTTTCTTTCATTTCATAGTAAAATATATAACATTCAGATTTTCTCTTTCGGAAGGGCAACTTAAAACTCTGGAAGGACTAAAAGAATATTCGAAGGGATCCCATCTCCATACTGAATTAAACAGTGATAACATTTACGCATCGATGAACACCTCTCAATAATGATCACTTTTTAAAAGTTACAATTGGTGTTCATTTAAGTGATTTTAATTTAGAAAAAAAAATGTTGTTTTATAAGTTGTTTTCATTATCAAAAAGTTTTGTTTTTTTCTGTATTTAGATCAATAGTCATTCATTTTATTATACAAATACATTAATTGGTTTAACAGAGCAAAATGACATACTTACATCATATTTTCCATATATAACTTCGAAAAAAAAGTTTCATTACATCTATTTGATATTGATACATTTGAATTATGTTATACAATCGATTAAAATAATTGTTCAAATATCTATACAATGACGAAACAATGCAAATGGCCATCAAAAAACAAAGCTTTTTATACAAATCAAACAGAAGTAATTTTTCTTATTAAAAACAAATTTGAATTATTGTAGATGTGCATTGTAAACAATTAAGATTTATTATTGATTAATGTTAATGCTGGTTATACTATTCAATTGATCAAATATCATAAAATAAAATAATAGTTATTTCTAATCTTGTTTTCTTCTATTATATATTTACTGAAAAAAAAAAGAGAAAAATATTCTATTTATGAATATTAAAAAAAAAATTATTGTTCTGTATCTAACTTACGAGTGAATTTAATGTTAATAATGATGAGTTGTTTTCTTTTTTAGATTTAGATAAATTCTAATAAGATGGTGATTAGATTATTATTATTATTAATTCTAACCATTGCACAAATTAATGGAGATAAGAAAAACAAAGATTTAACTATTGAAAATACTCGACCAATTATTGGTAAAATAATCATTATGATTATATAGTAAAATATGATTTTATTAATATGATTAAGGAATTTTAACTCAACCAGCTCCAATATTATGGATGAAACCAAATCGTACTACTTATTTAGGAGCTTCTTATGTTAAATATATTGAAGCAACTGGTGCTCAAGTTGTACCTATTCGGTAAAAGATTGAAATAAAAACAAAAACACATTTTGATTGATAATTGTTTTTTCTTATTTTTAAAAGAATGTATCAAACAACAGATTATTATTTACATTTGTTTAATTCGTTAAATGGGTTTGCTAATAAAGGAAAAGAAGGCAAATAAAATCTTTTTTATTTGTATTAACTTTCTTTTAGAGTAATCTTTCCTGGTGGAGATATAACTGATGAATATTATTCTGTTGCTAAACTTTTTTATATGTGGTCATTAAAAGTAAAATCAACGAAAAATTTTTTATTGTTTCATGTATATAAATTTTTATTAGGACTTTGATGAAATACAAAAAATTTTTCCTATATGGGGAACATGTTTAGGTTTTGAAGTATTACTTATGCTAACAAGATCTTCAACTGGTATTTTAGAACCTTGTCAAGCAGATGATTATGCAACTGAACTTACTTTTATGCCAAGTATTAAACTTTTTGTTTAATTAGTTTTTGGTATTATTTATTATTTTTTTGTTTTGTAAATAGATGCAAATGATAGTCGATTATTAGGACCATCATTACCATCAAACATAAAATATGCTTTAGAAAATGAGCCAATAACATCAAATTATCATCAATTTTGTATGCGACCAGAAGTAAAGATTTTTCTCTAACTTGATTTAATTATCTCAATATTTCTTAATGTAGAACTTTTCGGCTGATCCTATATTATCAACATTTTATAAAATGTTAACTATAAGTCCAGATTTAGAACGTCGAACATTTGTTTCAACTATTGAAAGTAAATATTATTTATCATACAATTCACTTTTAATAATATGTTTACTCATGTTGGTATAGTGGTTAGAAGATAGTTGATCGTTTAGGTATCAAACTAGTGCACGTTATACCAAACGGTTTATCATTGGTTTTTGTTTGATTTAAGTTGTGTATGGATATTATTTAATCCTAATTTTGTTTGATTTAGGTCGTCGTTATCTGATTTTTGGAGTTCAATGGCATCCAGAAAATAATGCATTTGAATGGCGAGTAAATTCAACAATACCTCATACAAAAGATTCTGTTGAGGTAACGCAATATATGGCAAATTTTTTAACTAATCAAACACGTCAAAATATGAATCATTTCGATTCATTAGAAGATGAATTAAAATATCTTATATATCAATATACACCTGAATTTACTGATTTAGATAAAACATATTATCAACAAGTTTATTATTTTTATGAATGAAACTTTGTTCTTTTTTTTTTTAAATAGAAAAAAGTGAAACAAAAAATCAAACAATAATTCTAATATTTTAATTAATCAATAAAAACATCATTTATTCGATAAAATCGAATATTTTTACTTATTGTTAATGGTCAAGTTAAAATACGATAATAATCATTCAACACAAGAGACAAAAATGAAGACATATTTGATATAGAAGAATTAGTACCAAGATTAAAACAATAATCTTGCTCATGTCGAATGGACTCCCTAGTAAGAAGAATAATAGTGACCAGATAAATCGTAGTATAGCAGCAATGCATTTCAAACTTATAGGCAATGAGTGGAGGGAATGAATGAGTAGCCGAGCGACACTCACAACTACACTCATAAAGAGTTTGAACAATAAAATTCGATAACAAGCAAAAGACCTTAACGATACAGTTTAGAATGAAATATAAGATTGATTCGAATGCTAATAGATAATTTTATAAAAGAAAATTCGAAGATAATGCAAGATATTTTTCGAACGGAAAATTCCAAGTCGATCAAAATCATTTTAAATGGAAAATATAATTTTCAATATTCCATAACAGCCATTTAATTCATTCACCAAAAATACAATAACTACTGATTCAGACTGGTATTGATTGTCATGAAAATATCTATTGAAAATCAAAATATACTTGACATCCCATTGATAATTGATACCTTCTATAATTTAAGAATCAATCAAGGATATACCAATTACCCGCTAATCAGCATTCCCATGTAAAAATAAAAAGGTATTTAACGACATGATTCTTAAAATTAACGCCAAAAAATGCGTTAAAAGACAAATTAACGAAGTTTCACGAACAACATTTCATGAACTTTCGTTATATTCCTAAAATTACGTGTAAACGCGTTAGATTTTTCACGCTTTTTCACGCGTGACTGTCGTTTTAACGGTAACTAACACATTACATATCGTTAAACGTTGCATTCGTTTTCACGCGTTAAGAAGTTTAACGAATTTTCTTGAGTTTTTTATTTTTAACTAATTTTAATGTATTAAAGATCGTTGATTTTACGTTCGTTTCTATATCTGAAATAATTTAACGAATTTTCTTGAGTTTTTTTATTTTTAACTAATCTTAATGTATTAAAGATCGTTAGATTTTACATTCGTTTTCACATGTGAAATAATTTAATGAATTTTCGTGAGTTTTTTTACTTTTAACTAATGTTAATGCATTAAAGATTGTTAGATTTTACATTCGTTTTCATATGTAAACTAATTTAACACATTTTCTTGAATTTTTTCATTTTTAACTAAACTTAATGTATTAGTGATCGTTATATTTTACATTCATTTTCACATGTGAAATAATTTAACGCATTTTCTTGAGTTTTTCATTTTTAACTAAATTTAATGTATTAGTGATCGTTATATTTTACATTCATTTTTACATGTGAAATAATTTAACGCACTTTCTAGAATCTTTTTAATTACCTAGTATGATCGACCTGTTAATTATCGTTCATGAATTGTACTAAAATCTACTTTAACTATTTATCGATCTTTGAAGCAGATGTTGAAATTTATTCAGGCAAAGTAAAATAAATCGTAAAACATATTATGAACTCTCTTCAAGATTTGGTAAGCGGGAAAAAATCGCATTATCAGATTTTCTCACGTAAGTAAAGTTAGCTCCATGTTAGAGTTTTAGTGTCCGGATTCGTTTTTGGACTTGAGTTGGCTCTGTACTTGGTTGAGTTGTATGCAGAATTAAATTCTGCCTCGAATGATGTCCTTTTCGACTGGGGTCATCGAGCAAAAATCTCATTTATACTCCAAATGCTGACTTTTTTGGGAACTTCTCCAAAAGTATTTCGCGTCCGGATTCGCTCTCTCACTTGGGTTAGCTCTACAAATCGTTGAGTTGAGTTCAGAGTTCAATTCTGCGTCGAATGATACTAATTTCGACTAGGGTTGTCGGGCAAAATCAACAGGTGAGGGTGAACGACGGCCAGCAATTTTGATCTGGCACTGTCACCGCCAGTTACAGGTTTTGCCCGACAACCCTAGTCGAAATTAGTATCATTCGACGCAGAATTGAATTCTGAACTCAACCCAACAATTTGTAGAGCTAATCAAAGAGGAAGAGCGAATCCGGACGCGAAATACTTTTGGAAAAGCTCCCAAAAAAGTCAGTATTTGCAGGATAAATGAGATTTTTGCCCGATGACCTCAGTCGAAAAGGACATCATTCGGTGCAGAATTTAATTCTGCATATAACCCACCCAGGTCGAACTCATCCCATCGGATCGGGTTAGAATTCGTCAGAATCCTTGGTATCGGATTTCGACAGGAAATTGTCGGATATCGGAAGGTGTTGGATTTCCAGGGTTCCGACAGGATCCTAGCCACTTCCGACGTTTTCCGATATCCGACAACTCCCTGTCGGAATTCGATATCAAGCGTTCCGACAAATTCTGGCGAATTCCCATCGGATCCGATAAATTCCGATGATTTTTCCGATAGGATCCGACTGTCGGAATGTTCGTCCTGGATAACCAAGTAGAGAGCCAACCCAAGTCCAGAAACGAATCCGGACACAAAAAACTCGAATATGGGGCTAACTTTACCTACGTAACGTGCACAGTTAAAGAAACACAAAGAAGCGTACAATAGAAAAAAGATGTACTGTTGTATTATTCATTAGATGTGGTATAAATGTAAAGAATTATAGATGGCAGCATATCTTTTTGTCTGGGTAAGTACTATTATTTTATTTTCCTCGATAAATTCGATTGTTTTATTTCTATTTTTTTTCTTACATGAAAAAAAATGTATCCTTTTATCAAACTAAGAGAGCCTAGTAGATGGTATTATTCAGCAACAATATGCGATTCATCCTTTGATCAGTCTAAAACAAAATGCACTTTTTGACGCACATGCCATTTTTAATAGACAATTCATTGACAGAATATCTTATAATTTTCTTTGTTTATTAATATGAAATTCATTTGAAGTTTAGCGTAACTGTCTTTGAATCAAGCACGAGATTCGATAAATATGTGGCGCCCTCTCGAAAAGTGTCTTGTTCTTTTTTCAAGACATGTCGAGTTAGTCGTAGAACAAATTCATATTTATAAGCAGTAAAAATTAGCGACTAGTCTGTTAAAGCATTATCCGATTAAAATGGTGTGCATGTCATAGTACAATTGGTCTTAGACTCAACAGACCACCAATCAATAATACTTGAGTTGCGTTTCTTATAATGATCCTTTTTATGTACACTACAGTTATTGACGACATATTCTGTTCCATAAATAACGTAAGCATAATTTTCTCAATAGCATATTCCCTCCACCAAGTAAATACATTATAGAAAGCTCAATGTGAGAGTTGAATAAATGGGGCCGAATAGTATTTTTTTTAAGCAAGTTACATGGAGTCAACTTTTATGCAAAAGTGAAGATCTCAAACGATAAAATTAGAGAAGATGCTTAAAGTAGTAAACATGAGAATATAGAATAAGAAACTTGAAAATAGATCATCATGAGAGAGAGTTTGAAAGACAGCAGTGTTCTTCGGTATACTTATTTTCTCCTGCTATTGTTTTGTGATTCTCTGATTTTCGATACTTTTATCTATTATAATCTTACTTTTGACATTAGTTGAGTAAATCCAAAAAATTAACTTAAGTTTTTCGTAGATTCTTACTGTTTATGGACTGACTACTCAATGAGAAATGTCAGATTATAATCTGACATTTTTCACTGGACTAGTCATTCTAATCTGTAGTTAAGTGTTTTATCCCGATGAATTTTTTCTGAGCAGAACCTAGCTAATTATATGGAGATATGAATTTAAGAGTATAGATAAAGACATGATCAGTAGCGCTGAAGGTAGAAACGTATCGTAAATCTTTTTAATTTTATTTACGTTACATTTTTGAGGGCAAATCCTAATATGAGTGAACGTGATTCAAAATGTCTTCTAAATAGTTCATTCTCATTTTCGAAGTTCTGATATTTCCATCTCTACTAAGGCCATTAGCGCATATATACAATAGTGTTTAGAATATTCTAGATTGTTATAAATCACATGTATGATCGGTAGTTTTCAGTCATGAATATTCTGTAAGTTTTATTTATTTGATCAGAAAAATTTATATCAGCAACTGCACTCGAATATTGTACGCAGTCAACTACATACAAGATTGCAATGATAATTAAAGTACTACTTTCTTAGTTATCTTGAGATTCAGTTTCGAATATTACGTATTTTTTTGTTTAGTAAAAGCTCAAAAAAAAGGGATATCGAATTCCTTTCTGATTTATAATGGAACGTGATAACTCATAACTTTTTGAGCTTTTACTAAACAAAAAAATACATAATATTCGAAACTGAATCTTAAGAGAACTAAGAATATAGTACTTTAATTATCATTGCAATCTTGTATGTAGTTGACTGGGTACAATATACAAGTGCAGTTGCTGATACAAATTTTTCTGATCAAATAAATAAAACTTACAGAATATTCATGACTGAAACCTACTGATTATACATGTGATTTATAACAATCTAGAATATTCTAAATACTACTGTATATGTGCACTAACGAATTTAACGCGGTGTAACGCGTTATTCGAAAAATTAACGCGTGATAGTTCATTAAAAATTTGACGATTTCACGAAAAAAGATGTTACAATTTTGACTGTGAAAACGCGTTAAAAAAATTTATTAATAACGCTGAAACACGCGTTAAAATATTTCACGCATGAAAACGCGTTAATTTTTTGCATACTTAACGCGTTTTCACGATCGAAATTGTAACATTTTTAATCGTTAAATCGTTAAATTTTTAACGAATTTTCACGTCACAAAACTTCGTTAAATCGCCAAAAATTTTTACATGGGTTACACATACGAAATTAATCCTTCTACGGATTCGATAGTAAAGAAAATTATTTAAATATTCAAGAAGCTTTAAATATCATTTATCAATTTACATAATAACATGTTTTAAAAAAAATAAAAAATACTTGATCAGGATCTACATTGAAAGTGGTAGCTAACTGTATGCACCACAGCTATAAAAAGGAATCCACAATGAGTGTAGCTGAAGGAATTGATCTTGAAGCAATACCATAGTATTTTCTACCAAGCCCGTAGAGAATTAAACAATGAATGTATTGGAAAAAAAGAGCAACAATAGACGATGAAATGCATAGGAGATATTCGAAAAATACCGAAATATTGGTTTCGTCTGTCGCAATTATTGTGGGTTGCATTTTACAGAGTACATTTTAGAATGTGGCCATTAGCCAAAGGTAAGACATAATAGAAATTCTTTGAACATACAGTTAGAAAGTGTTTTTAACGTCGACTCTTAATAGGTATTTTTTATTTTTTCAAAGCATGTTGTGACTGATGCAAAAATCCTGTGAAATTTTTCCAGGAACTTTTGCATCATCCATTAAATACAAAATCTTAATAGTTTTCCATTTGTTGGACTAAGGGTGTAGATATGGGTGTGGATGAATTGAAGATACGTACTCACACCCGCACCCCTTTCGACCAATTTTTGCTTTTTTCAAATAAAATGAAGCATGAAAGCAGAGAAATACTTGCACAACAATTTTTCAATTTTTATTTGAACTTGTCAAAACGATCTTGTACAATGACAGCTAATTATAATTAATTGTCGTCTTACAAGATGTTTTCGACGAGCTCATATAAAAACCACAAATATGTGAATGTGGGTGAAAAGAAAACCAAAATCCACACCCACTCGTATACTAAAATCAAGATAGTAATGTAGACATAGTCAAGGTGCTTGCTGCACATTTCTTTATCAATAAAGTAAGAGATAAAAGGACAATGTTCTATAACCAAGCTACATTCATTTTTGTATTCTACTAATAATAGAAAATGATATCCTCAACGTTGGTATACTTAATATTTTTCATCGGAATTTCTTATGATTTGACCAATGGTTTGGGTAGAACACCTCAAATGAGTAAGACACTAAAATTTTATGCATCTGTTTTCATAATTGATTTATTCAAGGATGAAATAGTTGGAATCATTTTAAACATAATATTAGTGAAAAAATAGCCCGACAAGCTGTAGATGCTATGGTAGCCACAGGTCTTGCAGCTGCTGGATATCAATATGGTATGTTCTTTTTTTATTTATATACATAAAATATTTTCCATTTTCTATAGTGAATCTGGATGATTGTTGGCAATTGACTCGAGATAGTCAAGGTATTATTCATCCTGATCCTCAAGCTTTTCCAAGTGGAATATCAGCTCTTGCTGATTATGTTCATTCAAGAAAACTTAAATTTGATCTTTATTCAGGTACGATAATTACATATATTCGTTAAGTGAATATGATTTATTACTAAATATGTTAGATGCTGGATTTATGACATGTGCTAAACGACCTGGTTCACTTGATTATGAAACAATAGATGCTAATACATACGCATCTTGGAATGTTGATTATTTGAAATATGACAACTGTAATACAGATGGAACTATTCCTGAAGTTCGATATCCAGACATGCGAGATGCTTTAAATGTTAGTGGACGACCTATCTTCTTTTCTATATGTGGTATGTTCATTATTGAGAAATTCATTTCTATTTATTATCTCATATCATATGTATAGTATGGAGTGTTGATACACCTGCCTTATGGACAGCTAATGTTGGAAATAGTTGGCGAACAACAGGTGATATTCGAGATAATTGGGATTATATGATGTTTAATATTGATTTTGTAATATAATATTGACCGTTTTACATTAGAATATTTTTTCCATTTTTAGAACAATAACTTTGCTGATAAAGCTGGACCTGGCGGATGGAATGATCCTGATAGTAAGTAAAGATTTTATATGCTATAATTAATATCATACGTTTTATATTTATCTAGTGCTTGAAATTGGAAATGGTGGTATGACTGATGCTGAATATGTTACACACTTTGCTCTTTGGGCTATTAGTAAAGCACCTTTACTTATCGGATGTGATGTAACTAATATGAGTGCAGCTACTTTATCTACTCTAACTAATCCTGAAGTAATTGCTGTTAATCAAGATCCATTAGGTGTACAAGGAAAAAAAGTTGCTTTTGCATTATCACAATTCCATAATGTATCAACTGAGATCGTTGTTGCAAATTGTTCAACATCATCAAAAATAGAACCAAAACGTCTGCAATGGACTAGGGGTGTGGGTGTGGGTGGGTGTGGCTGTGGGTGTATGGGTGTGCATGTGGGCGTGAGCCTTCCTTTTCCAAACCCACACCCACACCCAATATCAAACAAGCACATAAACATGTTACGAACGATGGAAGCATTATAAACAAAAACAACGGTATGTGTCTTAGGCCCCAATTACGCCAAAAAATGAATTAACACTAAAGTTGAATGAAGTTATATGATAAGTGCAGTATGAGTTAAATCACCTTCAAAAGACGACCTAACTCATAATGCGCTAATCACATTACTTAATTCAGCTTTAGGTTAAGTCACTTATTCAGTGTGATTCTCCAAGTAGACAAAGAGTTGGTAAAACGTATTTAAACGTATAAAAAGAAATCGTGATTTTTACCTTTTTAACACTTTAAAAGCGATAATTTGGTGCCAAAAATGGCGTTTCTGATGTTTTAATAAATAGGATGAATTGTTCACAATCGCAGTTCTCTTTTTTATGTTTAAACATACGTTCTTCCAAAATTCTGTCTGCTTTGATGAGACCTAAAATAAGATGTGTACAATACAGGAAATGTGTCTTGTTTTTTTGAGACACATATGCATCTAAACAGACAAATATGTCGTTTTATTATATGACTCGACCTATATTCACTTAAATTAAACAACCATGTATTTATATTTACTTTCTTTCTTGGTTTTGTTAATTTATTTTCGTAAGTCATCTGAACCGTTACTCTTTGTGATAAAATTAAATTATTTTAATCTGTATGGTTCAGATGGTAATGCATTTTTTTTCTTTAATGTATTATTTGTCGAGTTATTAACTTGCTATTATATTTTTATTCTTAAATTGAACAGATAATATGCTTGTTATCGTGCATATGAGCATCAGTCATGTTTC
Source organism: Rotaria sp. Silwood1 (assembly GCA_905250075.1). Lineage (NCBI taxonomy): Eukaryota > Metazoa > Rotifera > Eurotatoria > Philodinida > Philodinidae > Rotaria > Rotaria sp. Silwood1. Next base: position 5,309 of record CAJNOP010001643.1, on the reverse strand, counting down.
TACTCAAAAATTACTTTGAGCGCTTGTTGAGAATAAAAAGTAAAATACGTATTAAACTAACTATAAATTCAATATTATGACATTTTAAAAACTTTATACGATTTTTTCTCTATTGAGTTTTATTTTTGTAGTTTTTTACTCTTAAATAATTCTTTATCTATATATGTATAAATGAAACAAAATATTATTCTTCAGATGATACTATAATTGGTGATATTAGTTTCATAGAAATATGTTTTATGATGTGAGTTTTTCTGAAAAATGTTTTAACGAATAATGCAAATATAATTCAAGTTTAGCATCTAAATGTAAATTTTGATTAATAATTTTGCAGTCTTTTCCATAAGAGGCATTACGCTTAAGCCACGCCCGATGTTGCACAATCAATGTCATCGATTTGACCGATATTTTTACAATAAGTAGATCTAACAAAGTTAAGAAGAAATTGAAAATTTCAGTTCAAGCAAATAAAGTATTCTGGAGATATAGGCGCTGTAAGTATGAGCGGCTAGGCTATATTTCGAATGTCTTCCACAGTAAAGGTTTCCAGTAAGTATTCATTTTCTAAAAAAACATTAGAGTTTGAGTTGAGATTTTTTTTACCATAAATGCTATTGACTATGAGCTATCTTTCGATGGTAATAAAAAGTTTCTCATCTCTGAATAATTATTGCCTGGCATCATCTACCATTTTCAGGAAACATGCTCACTAACATAAGATAAGTTAGTCGGATTAGCGAGATGGATTTACTCGAGAATAATCTCATTTAATAGACCACATCAAAATGTATTTAGTTATGCACTCAAAATTGTGAAAAATCTTTGCCTAGAACAAATGATTGTGCTCGATGTTTTTTAATATATCATTAGTATAAATTCTTACTTTTAGGAAAGTAACTCTATATTCTAATACTCCATAGATTTCTCTACAATCTTTTATATAAAAAATTTTGAATTACGATTATTCGCTAAGAAAAATTTCTAGTACATAAAGATAGCTTTAAAATCAAATTTCTAGAATTCCACGTTGTGTTCTTTTTTCATTTAATAACTGAAATCGTTTCAGTTAAAGATATTAAGTTTTATAGAAAAAGTGTTCTACATTCTGACAGAGTGTAAAATTCTGCATATTTTTATTTTTTTTGTTTTACAGAAGGCAAAAGACATGAATAGGTACCGAGTTGCAATTACATTTCTTGCACTATGAGACAAAACTATCAAAAGTCTGTTCATATCTATTAGGTTTTATTGTTATTAATCGATATGGCAGTTAAATAAACAACAGATTCGGAGTCAATGCAAAAAAAGCCACATTAGATTTTATATTTTAAGCGAAAACAATTTTTTTACGAAAGATCGACCTGTGACCCACTCAGCTTATTCTCTTTCAAAAACATGTGAGTCGATGCAGTTTTCTACACTGATTCCAAATATATTGTTTATTTTGCTCACAGATTGTGCTTTAATGATTAAAAATTCGAAATACAAATAAAATTTGAAGAGTTTTATCATATAGTGCATTAACTGTGGTTCCTACTGAATATCCATGCACGTCTTTTTTTCGTTTTAGAATTATATATTAAAAGATGCAGAATTTCACGCGCTATCAAAATATATAATTCATTTTCTAAAAATGGAAATTTATACTAACAATATATAAAACAATATCCAATGCAATTTCTTTCTTACTAGAGAAAGTTTTTTCATAAAAATGCAAGATATTATAAAAAACATTTTCCTTACTAAAATTAAATATCACAAAATTTTGAGAATATAATTCAATGAATTTTGATGTGCTCTTTCAAATAAGACTGTTCTCGAGTAAATCCATCTCACTAAACCGACTAACTTGTTTTATCGATGTGAACATATTTTCTGAAAATCTTTACTTTGAAAAGTGTTCGAAATATAACTTACTTGCTCATATTTACAACGTTTCTATCTCCAGAATGCTGTATTTATCTGAAATGAAATTTTGAATTTCTTCTTAACTGTGTTAGATCTATTTACTATAAAAACAGCAGCCAAATCGGTGATATTCATTGCACAACGTTGCGGCGTCGCTTAGATGCATTGCCTCATGAGAATAGAAGGTAACATACATAACATTGATCTGTACAGATTTGTTCATTTGAATCTAAAAGTTTTAGTATAATTTATTGAAATATTTAGGATTATATCAAATATTTTAGTCTTGTTTATTCTATGTAGCATGAAATTTTTCATTTTCTTCGGTTAATCATATATAATATTCGCAATCAGTTTCAATTTTCATGTGACTATTTTGCACTATATTTTTACATGTAAACACATTTTTGTATCAATGAAAAGATCTTGGTTACAGCGGAACGAACCTGATACATGATGATATAGGGGTGTGGGTGTGAGACAAGAAGATAATACACATGTTCATCCGCAGTATTTTTTATTTTATTGTTATTTAAAATTACTTAGCATTTAAATGAGAGTCTATATCAATTCACTCAAATAAATGTTATGCATAATGTTGTCCTATTAAATAAAGAGAAACGAACATTCTATCTATGAGCTGAATGAAGAGGAAAGTACATTGGTATATTGAGAACATAGTTGCATAAATCATATACACTGATCAAAAAAGGAAAAGAAAATAGCAATATGTTGATGCAAATGCAACAGAAATATATTATAATAATGCGATTGTGATTTAGATATCTCGAGATGAAAGTCTTCGAAAGAAATCACCAAATAAACTGTAGTCGTAAGTTGATCTTTTCATGGTTTTATTGTGTGAATTGATCTTACAACAACAACATCCGAAGTTTCTTTGAGTTGAAATGAATTCACATATCCAGAAATAGATTTTCTAATTGAATTCAATTCATAGACGAAAGTTTCAAAAAAAAAGACATACATAGTTCAAAAGTTACTTTACCGAAGAAATTGAAAATCTCTATCATGGTTTGACCAAATCAGTTAATTTTAACCAACACTACTTTGAAATATTACCGTTAACTTCAACAAAGAATTGTCGTCATTCACAACTTATGAAAAAGTAATGTAATGATTTCTTTAGTCAAAAGTAAGCTATACATATTTTTTTCTATTGATTTTTCACAAAATTGTTGTTTGATGTGAGTTTTATATTGCAGATATACTTCTTGTTACCGCTTTCTGAAATTTTCAGCTATAAAGAGTAAGAATTTGTTACGAGAATTGCAATATAACTTTTCTATAATTTTTGAAAGATTACAGTTCTTCATTGAAGTCAACAATGATACTTTGAAGCAGTATTTATCAATGTTCTTCTTATGAGTATGACCTATCAACACTGTTATCATTGCTAAAAAAACAATCTATTTGATAAAAACATGTCGGATATATTCAGATTTTTTTTTCATCGCAAAGAGACTCTTGAATCATTACTTGCTGATTTCCTTGTCTTTTCTTATCTTCAGGCGCATCTGAAAAAAAGATAAAGATTTAATTCTGCGATGCTTTCTTTCTAAATCGATGATGTATGAACTGGTTCTTTTCTTATGCTTTCTTTCTCTTCCTTTCGAAGAATATCCTAATGGAACATTTTTTTCTCTCTTTCATATCACGTTTATGCATATTTATTTACTTTCTTTTTGTAATATTGAATTCGTCGTTATTTAGATATCACAGCTTTTATTCTCTTCTTTCTATATTTGGTACTGAGAGAAGCAAATGCATTGAAACTTCCCGTCGGATGATATGAGATAGATAAAATGGTCGGGGTGTGGGTGTGGGTGTGGGTGTGGGTGTGCGTGTGGGTGTGCGTGTGGGTGGGTGGGTGTAGGTGTTGGTGTGTGGGTGTGGGTGTGGGTGGGGGTGGGGGGTGTGGGTGTGGGTGTGGGTGTGGGGTGTGGGTGTGGGTGTGGGTGTGGGTGTAAGTGATTTCTTCTTCCAGCCATATCCACATCCACACCTACACCCACACTCCATACTCATACCCCACATCCATACCCACACCCACACCCACACCCACACCCACATGCACATCCACACCCATACCCAAATCCACACCCTCACACCCACACCACACCCACACCCACCCACACCCTCAGTCACGTCGGAAGCCAGCTTCTTTTCGTTTTTGTTTGCTCAAATGAATTAAAATGAAATGCAACGTCCTTTCACTTTTGATCAAGTCGGACAAAAAGTGCTGCGCATGCATCAGCGCCAACACTCATTCACTGTTTACTTTCTATTCCATTCCGCAGTTTCAATTCTTGCTTTCATTTCTTTTTCACAAACTGATTTTTGTTAGTTGTCTATTGCAGGAAAGTTTGTTTCGTTTTTTGAAGTGATTGGTTTTTATTTCTCTCTTCCAACATACACTAAAGGACAAACACCGTCACGTTTTCTTGAAAAACATTCATCAACTCCAATCCGTGGTCGGCACGGTGAGCTCCAGTTTCGTTCAGTCTTTACCGGCTGTTATTGCTTGATAGAATGATTTCGTAATATATATAGAACGCTGACGTTTTCTGAAGAACGCTTTTTCCTATTCGAAATAGAAGCCTTATTCATTCACATGTCCTTGTGGAACAGGTTATTACGGGCTAACGACGAAGGGACACCAACTGTCCAATCGCTTCGAAGTCGGAACTATATGTGTCATGTAGACCACAATGAGGTATGAAAAACTCCAAAAGGATAAAGACCCTTAGGTCTCATGTCTAGAGTTATAGATAATTTACTGGAATTTTATCCTCTGACATAGTATATGCCAACAAATCGAATGACGGTACTTCGTCCTAAAATTTTGCCCATAGACACGTCTATTTATGAATAGAGTGCCCTGAAAATTTCAGCTCAAAGAAATGTTTTCTTTCTGAGAAATTAAAGTCCCAAAAAAAAGAAAATTCTAGCAGCTGTCGTGGGACATGATTGTTTTTTGGGACTTTAATATCTCAGAAACAAAGCATTGTTTTGAGATGAAATTTTCAGGGCATTCTACTCATAAATAGACCTGTCTATGGGCAAAAATTTCAGGTCGAAATACCGTCATTCGATTTATTGGTATATACTATGCCAGAGGCTAAAATTCCAGTAAAATATCTGTAACTCTAGATATAAGACCTAAGGGCCCTTATGATTTTGGAGTTTTTCATATCTCATTAGGGTCTACATGACACACATAGTTCCAACTTAAAAGCGATTGGACAGTTGGTATCCTTTCCTCGTAAGTTGAATATGCCATATTCAGACCCCTAGTCGAACAAGATCCCTAAAAAGCGCGTTTAACAGCCTTGGACAAATCCCACCACATTAAAACGGGTGTGGGTGTGGGTGTGGGTGTG
>CAJNOP010001642.1:0-26578 GCA_905250075.1 Rotaria sp. Silwood1 | reverse complement strand
CAATAATAATAAGAGAATTTATTTTTTTGTTTCACATGATATTTTTTTGTATGCTTATCAAACTTGACAATTATAATTATGCTTTCTACAATTCGTTGAAATTTTGATACTGCTATATCAATAATTTTTTTACATTGTTCTTTCTATTCGAATTTATATATATATATGTATGGCATAACTTTTTTCTTTATTTTGAAAAAAAATGAAATATTTACTTCACTGATATCGCCTGGCTAAAATGAAAACATAATTAAAGATCAATAAAATTGTGAACGTAAAGATCGATAAAACTAAGAACATTCAATGAATTATCCTGTTAATATTTGACTTATCACTACAATACATTCTCGGCCAATTTTACTAATAGCTTGTTGAATTTCTTTTGTATCTTCATGTTCATTTAAATATGAAATAACAATTGTTGCACCTTCACGTGCAAATGCCCAAGCAACAGCTCGACCAATATCAGAATCACCACCTCAATTAATAATAATGATTTTATAAGAAAAAACAAATCGTTCATCATTCTTATCAGTAATTACAGTAACTTTGCCTTCAAGTTTTTCAGTATCTTTATAACTATCAAGACCATAATCTGAAAACTGGATCCATTTTATAATCATAACCGGGTGAATCTTGTTCTTGTCTTGGCAATGATGGTTATGAACCAGCCTAATAGAAAGACTTTCTTGATTTTATTTAAATAATATTCAAACTAGCATTCTTTGGATCGTCATGAAGTTCTTGTTGTGACATATTTGTAAAGCATTAGAAATAGGTGCTTTGATTTCCGAATAGTAGAATGTAATAGAAATAAGAATGAATTTATTTCTTTTATATCAAAGAATAATCACATGTTGTGGACACGTGCGATGGCTGAAGTAAAGACAGAACCATAACTGCAACGATTAGTTCTTACAATAAACGAATAGAAATATATAAAGAGTGGAATATTCTTTTAACATCACACACGTAGAGTCATTTGTAAAGGATATTCAGATGAAAATCGCATTTTTTGGTTGACCACCTTCCTTTCCCTTGGACATACACTGTCCAAAATTTTTCTTCGAAGGAGTCTATTTGTTCAAATATATCGTTATTTTTTCTGTGTATTAAGCGACGGATATACAGGATTTTTTCGTACATTATGTATCGTAGAATTCAGAGAAGTTACTCTTTTAATGATGACGGATCGAAATCAATTTAAATTAAAAAATTTCGTAAAAAATACTTAAAAATCAATAGAAAAAAAATTATGAAGTGTTCTGACGTCTACGTGTATTTGATCTATTATCATGTCCTTCCTCTTTTTTCTGAACATTCCTATGAATGATTAAGTGCACATGCAAAATAACTGTATGTCTCTGGAATATAATTCAAAAGATTTAAAAAAATCTCTATTCAAAGCCTATTCAATTGCTATTTGTTCATTTTGCACAACAGATGAACCTAAGTACCAAAGCTGCTATTTTTCACTATAATTAAATAAGTTTTTGTCAATCAGACCGCAAAATTTTCATAAGTTTCGGCCCCCTTTTTTAATATTTTCTGGATCTTGGCTATATATGACGATGAATGAGTATTGAATATATGTATTTGAAGAGTAGCATATAAGCTATCATTCAAGAGAAATTAAGCTCAACTTCTGTCATCAATACAAAGAAAATGGTAAAAATATCGAAAACAACTTATCAAATCTATTTTTTTTTGATGCAATCGAACGTTTCGGAGCTTCATATTTTGTCTATGATACGTCGTATCTCCATAAAGAGAAAAGCAACTGTCCTGGAATTTTCATTATCAAATGATTCCGTTATGTGATAGTTTATGTATTATTCTTTGAATACGACTAAGATAGGAAAATTTTTTAAAAAGAATCAAAAATTATGCAACATTCTTTGTAAGTTATTTTAAAACACGCTGCCATCGATTCAAAGCGATTATTGAGAAACATGAATCCATTCTTTTATATCTTTTATTGTAGCATTGAAAGATAGTCTCGATTAGTTTTTTCGGAGTCGATCAAAGGTTTCAAGTTCAACACCTGAGATAACAATACAGCAGCTACTCGAATCTATTGTTTGAGATTTATTGGATTTATTCAAACTACTGGATTTCTCTGGACTCTTCCTGTCGATAGCATATGATATATTTTAATTGTATCAAAAGAGACCTATAGTTCTAAAAAGTAAGTCTACAAACTAGTTTCTTTCGTTTGATGATAAAAGATGTAGCAAAGCTTATAGAAGAATCTACTTAAATTTTTGAAAAACTTAAATCCTAGAAGCTGTTGTTTTTGTTTATCAATCCTTACAATTGATGTCGCAAAATAAATACGCATCTTAGTATATTATCAAAATTTCCGTCAATGCCATTACTTTGATTAGAAGTTTTTATCAAAAGATTTCTCGTTCGATTCTTTAGAAACGCGTATAAAATATTTAATTATTAAAACTAATAGTTAAATATTCTAAATTGAAGACTGAGATAAGTTTAATTTACCCTTTTTTTAGCGGCTGTCTTTGTGACCCATGTCACATGTTTGTTTGTACTACCACAGGTATACTGCGGTAGAATGACGGTCCAAGGATAGACAAACGTGTAAGTATCAAACTATCGCCAATTGACTACAGAGCTTTTGTCGAGTTCGATTAATATAAAGAAATGCAAAAAAAAAATTAATCTTCCATTCAGAAGATTTTGATAAGTTCTTTTTGAATATTAAATGAAATTTCAGTTGTAGACTTTTTCTTATACAGATATTCCGAAGACTTCAGTAAACCATTGAAAACACTTTATAAAACTCTTAAGTTTATGTTTTACTCTAATTATTTTTTGTATTGAAAGACTATTGCTATTGTAAAAATAAATGATTTACTTGTCAAGCCTACGCAACGATTATTGGTTTTGTAAAAAAGTTTTTCAAATAAAAATATGAATTTCAGCGATTAATCATCGTTTATAAAAAAACAACTCGACATGTGCGTGTCACACTATTTTTTAAATAATCTCAACTATAGGTGAAGCAAAAGAGTAGAATTAATAAGTGAGACAAGCATGACTGACCGCATATTTAGACATAGAGAAAAGCAGAGCAACTGATGAAAAAAAAATACTATTACAAAGTCTACTACTATGGCGTTTGTTCATAATTAAACTCAATGAAAGTTCATGATCTAAAGATTTTAAATAAATAGAATAAGATAAAATTTCAATTTATTTTGAAATTTGAGATTATTTTCAACAATATTTATATCCATATGTAGAATTTATTATTAATAATTTACATTTATTTTCGGTTTATTATATAAGAAATATTCATTTTTTTAAATATCAAATGAAAATAATTTCAAAAAAAAAACATGAAACTAATTTGTTCTAATAAAACTCAACAATATACCACAATGTTTTTCATTAATGTAAAAACTAACATGTAAACATATGTACAAAATCACCTATAGTAATGAAAAAAAAAAATACGTCGTTAAATATTCTCATGCTTTTTTCTTTTCACGCATGGTTTTCTTTTCTAATACACAATGTGTACTTGTTTTTCATCTTCGGTTTACTATTACGATACAATCAGCATATAAAAAGAGACCACAACGTGAAGTAATGATATAAAACACATCGCTTATTCATCTATCGTTATTTGTTTTTTTTTTTATACAATGGCTCACGTTCATTTTGGATATCGAGGATATCCAGTTCGATCACCATTAGCATACTATCCAGTACTGCATCATGTTCCAGTACATCATCAATCTTCAGTAGGAAATAGACATGATGTACCAAGACATTTACCTGTTTTACATGCACCAACATATCCTGGAGAATACAATTTTTATGAAGGAGAAGAAGAAGAGCAAGAACTATACAACTATTCACCAGTTGTAATGCCAGATCAACATAGAAGATCAACATATTACTCAATAATGCGAGCTCCAACTTTTATGTCATTACAAAATTATTATAAACGATCATCTCATCGATATTTTCGACCTAAACATTCATCATATATCTATTATTGACGTTAAACTATTGTTTTTCTTGTTTTATTAATAAATTTTATATAAGAATAAATCATTTAATGATATAGAAGAATATCTACAATGATAATTTTTGAATAATATTTTAGATTAGTGACATTTTTATTGCTCGTATATTTTATAATGACAATACATTCATCTAAAAGTACTTGAGAAGTACATAATACTAATTCTGAAGATCATCAAATAATATCCTTCGAATTATATTCTTTTTTTTTTTTCTTCAAATTGTTCAAGCTGGCCATTATTACCTTACATAATCGAATCATCTCAAATTTCTTTATCCAATATTAATAATAATCAACATGTTCTCAACTATCTCAAATAACAATTTTAAACAGATTTCAAATAACCGCTATACGTCAAGGCAGTTTTTTTTTCGAAGTATACTACTAAACTACTTCGAAGGACAGATTAGCAAGCTGTATATTTGATTTAGTTTTTACTAGTTAACTAAATCTTTCATCATATTAGTGTAATGGATTTATAAATCAGTGATTATAAATAAAGAATAGTACATGATAAGAAATTGATTTTCTTTTCTTATATATAAAACATAGAAAAATGTCAAATAAATAAAGGAATATATGATAAAAATTCCTTCCTTCCTTCTTTCTTTCTTTCCTTCCTTTACCCTTTTTTTTTTGTTTGTTTCGAACGTAAATATTCAAAGAATGAACATATTGAATAGATCAACATGTTAGACAACAATATTGATAAAACTTATATTTTTATCAAATAAATACATGTGTCAATAATTGAATTTCCTTTTGTTTAAATGTCGATATTTAAGAATGTTGTTTCTAAAAAGAAACAACGATCATAAAAATTTTATATATTTATTAAAATAAATAAATAAAAACTTATGTTTTATGTTTGAGTCATTTATATGTTTAAATCGATGTATTCGATTTATTGATTGATATACAAAAAACAAAGACAGATACTATTTCTTATTATGTACATAGATTAAATTATTACATAAGTTGAAAATTGATATATCAACAAAATTTTGTATTTTATTCAACTGATCTCAATTAATATAAAAAAATAGAAAAAGAAAATCGTGTTTTATTTCAAGATTACATCAATTTTAATTAATAGATTATGTCTGAGACTTACATAAAACAATAGTATGATAATATTTCACCTACATGACATTTGTTATTTGTCCAAGATATAATGTACACATCTATAAATCGATATTAAATTTAAGTTCAAATCTAGTCTAATCTTATAAGAAGACGACGAATAGATATATAAACTTTCGTATTAATACATCATCATAGATATCTATATGTCAAAAGGTAGTAGACTATTTTGTTTGAAACAGATTAAGTATGGTCCAAGTATTATTCTCATAAGACAAGATTGAAGAGCTTACATATCTTGTATGAATACAACGAATTTGACTTTAGAGGATATATACAGAGTGGACTACTGAGCTGCTTACATATCTTTATTGTTACATATATATAAAAATCTGATCTTATACAAATATCGTCGTTTAATCAATGCAGTTGCATCAGATAAAGAACCATAGAATTCAATCATCCAAACAGAAGCAACAAAATAATAATGATGATTATGTGGATTGAGACGAAAGATACATATGATGAAAACTATATTGAACAAAAGAAGAGGAGGCGAAAGGATCAACTATCTTTCAAGTAACATGTATCAGAAGAGACAGAGGATTTAAGAGAAAAAAAAATATAACGAATAAGTAGGTGGTGCAACAAATAGACAATTTGTTTTTACTATTGCACATTGTTAAAACTATCTATTTCTACTCATCGTTGTGAGTAGGAGCTATAGATCAAGCCCGGTCAAATCAAAGAAAAACGACTGATGCTCAATATTTATTATCAAATATTTGTTTTCTCAAGTAAGTTGTTATTCGATTCGTTCTTTTTTTTTTCTATAATGACATTGACACATACTTATAAAAATGTCATTGAAAGTTCGATTCGTATTTAAATTACAATTGATCATTATTATTAGTAAAATAACCTCGAAAAAAAAAAGGTGTGAACCTCTGCCATTTTCTCCTGTTTCTAAGATGTTCTTTTTTCTAACAACATTTTATAAGCCTTAATGAAAGATAATATTTATAAACAAGGTTAGCTCCCCCCTTTTTTTTTTCTTTTATTACTCAAATATACATTGTATGAATGACTTTCTTTTATATTTGTTTTCTTATATGAATCGTACAAACAAAATTTTACGTTGAGAAGACACAAGTGAGAGACATTAAAACGATTGCTACATCGATCTAGTAGTAAATACGTGTAGTGTGGGTGTATTACTAAGATTAGTTCGTCAATATTTGCATCACGAACTCAACTATTGTGATAATAGCAGTGAACACGAAAAGTATATGTGTATTATGAACATGTTGATCGGTAAAAATAAAGAAGAATAAAAAGCGACGGACATAAAATGTCGGATTAAAACGGCGCCGCCGTACTATAACAAAGATGAACGTGATGTAATTGGAGATGATCGGGTGCGAAAAAAAATAGAAAGCGTGATGTTCGTGTGTAATTGCTTGATGACGCGTCACGTACGCAATCTATACGACAACGTACACATAGAAATCGTTCGGAAGGTCAGCAACGATCGTCTTAAGAAATAAAGGAAACGAAAAAAAAAATGATTTAGAATATAAATTTCTTCTTATGTCTCTTTAGTTAATATCTTTGTTCTCTCATTTTTCTTTAGTTCTCTCTATTTTGTTGTGTTTAAAAGAGAGAGAGCGAGATGGCTAACTGTTGGTTGATGGTATTTGATAGTGAATTAGAAAGGATGACTTTACCAATGGAATTTAGTCGACGAAGAAGTGGGTGGGAGAAATAAAGATCGAAAGAGAAACAGAGAGAGAGAGAGAAGAGAGAAAGTGAAAAAATAGAGAGAAGAGAAGAGAAGACAGACAGCTTTGTGACTATCAACAATTTGTCAACTTGCGAAGTGAACGGCAGCTGAATTTACTGTCATTCACTTTCTTGCTCGATCCTTTTTAAAGCATACATATTTTAACATACACATATACTATGAAGCAGAAATATATCATCAGTAAGTTAATAAACATATATATATATACATACAGAAAATATATATGTCTATAATATATAATAGGTCTTCTGAGTATTCTGTCTGCAATAACAATATATTTGCCAGATGAAGTGACATCATTTAAACTTTGTCCTGAACATGGTTTAACAGATTCATCTACAATAATTTATTATCCAAATGAAAAATTTTGTAATGTTTATCATAAATGTAATTGTACAAGTACACAATGTAATGTTGTTGAATCTCAAGTCTGTCCAATGGCAAAAGTTTATTCAAAAACTAAAGAAACATGTTTAGGTTTGTATATTTTATTAGGTCATGTTGCTTTTTTTTTTCAAAACAATTTATTTCTAGATATTGAAGAAGAAAGTTGTGGAACAACTTATGTTCAATGGATACAAACTCATAGTAGTAAAACTAATACAAACAAAGATGAAGTTGCTATTATGATATCCGATTCTCTTCTTCCATCAACTACAAATAATGATTTTGAATGTGACCAAGATCAGCCGGGCAAATTTAGGTATGCAATCAATAAAAAAAAAAAAAAACGATTAATTATTAAAATTGACATTTTGTTTCTTTAATTTAGTGATCCAAATATTTGTAATATGTTTCATGTTTGTATTATTCGAAATGATAAAATAGTTGATCAACCATTTATGTGTCCATTTCCAGCTGTATTTAAAACTGGTCCATCAGGCAATATGTATTGTGCTCATCCAGAATTTGATGATTGTAAAGGAAAAGTTTTCTTTCGTTCAACAGAAGGTTTAACAATAATGACAACAGATAATAATGATATACTTAGTTATCTTTTACCAAAAAATACACTTATGCTTGATAAATGTTTACAACCAGGTTTATATGCTGATAGTCTTTATTGTAATGCCTATCATAAATGTACAATAAATGGTGAAGATGAACAATATTTATGTGAAAATCAATTACTTTTTAATCCTGAATCAAATATTTGTGATTATCCAATAAATGTTGTTTGTGGAGGTAAACATTTTTTAAAATTATTTCTAAAATTCTTTTTTTTTTTTCTTCTCAATATTAGGTAAAGGTTTACTTCGTCGTCCAATTGATTTTTCAAATGGTACAATTATAAATTCATCTTCAATAATGGTTTATGGTACTGAACTTCATCCTGAATGTCCATCAGATATTTCAAATGTTTTAATTGGTGATAAAAATTATTGTAATATTTTTTATCATTGTCAATCAGGTCATGGTTCAGTTTATATGTGTCGTGAAGGCACAGTATATGATTCAAGTATTCAAAAACGTGTTGGTTCATGTCGTTTAGAAGAATTTGTTGATTGTGGTCAACGTTTAATATTAACATCACATGGTAAACGTTTATCAATAAATTCGAAAAAATCAAATACAAATAGAAATCAATATGATACAGAAACAAATGAAAAACGAACACCATTAGGAAGAAGTATACAAACACGATATTCAAATTTTATATTATTACCACCACCAATGCAAAATCAAAAAGTTATTGTTAATGTTCCATTTGATTGTAAAGGACGTGTTGATGGTCATTGGCGTGATGTACGTTATTGTGATGTATTTCATGCTTGTCTTGCTGGTGAACAAAAACGTTCTTATGGTTGTAATCAAATCGGTGAAAGATTTTATTTTGATGATGCCTCACAAAAGTAATAAGAATAGATTTTTTTTTTAGCAAAAGAAAACAATGTTTCTTTTTTCTACAATTCTAATGCTATTTTTAGATGTGAATTTACAAGTCGAAATCTAAATGGTTGTCAATCAAATCAATATTTTACACCTATTGAACCAATACCATCTATACCCGGTTCACAATTAAGTACAGGTAAAACGATCTTAAAGGTGTAGATTTTCATTTCATTCATCCTCTTATAAACATCGTGCTAAACTTCACTTTTTATAAACAGTAACTTTTTTCACTATCTATACGAAACAGCAATATAGTTTGTATAATGTTTGAGTAGGGATCTTGTGTGACAAACTCATTTCGAGCTATAATGCATTTTAATTCTAATAGTTACCGACTTATTTAATTGATTTTTAGAAGCACCGACTGAACCATGGAAAGTTTTTATTCATTCACGTGAACAATTTACTTGTTCAGGTAATATTGGTTTTTTTTTGGTTTGAGAGAAAAAAAATGGAAACAAGAAATAATCTTTAATATCATTTGTTTTTTTTTTGTTTTCTTTTTAAATTTAATAGGCAAACAAGATGGATTTTATGCAAGTCGTTGGTGTAATGTATTTTATCGATGTTATACAGGCATATCAACTGCTTTTCTATGTCCAAAAATGCCAAGTGGTGCTCGTTTATGGTGGGTACAACATGGTTCACCACAAAGTGTTGCACAAGAAACAGCTGCATGTACATGGCCATGTGAAACTGGTCGACGATGTTCAAGTTCAGGTGGAATTATTGTTGATTCAGGTTCAACAATAAGTGAAAGTCAACAAGAAGCTGAAACTGTTTATGCACAATCACTTTGTACAACTGCATCATCTGGTGGTACGTCAGGTGGTGGTTCACCTTCAGCACCAGGTATTGATAAATTAACAAGATCGAATGATAATAGTCTTATTTATTCTAAGATTGGAACACTAGAAGAAATCGTTTGAATCATAGAAAGATTGTTATCGATAGTAGATTCGTAAAGTTGGAGACGTACATGTCATAAAGTATTTTTTGATAAGTGAGTCATTGCTAAGCATGATATATGGATAGACACTTGTAACGGCAACTATTTAAAAATTAAAATCATGTCTTTCATCGGTAGAATCATATTGGAATTATTGATTTTGTATGCGGTACGAAACTGCTCATTTCTATTGTCAAAGTTTCATTCGATTGAAACATAGTAACAGAACGTGCAGATTTCTATCGATTATCGATAAGAAGTTATTTAAAACCTACAATAGGACGCTTCGTGACTAGATAATAGTTCTAATAAATTTTGTGAAATACGATCTAAAAGGAATGTCTAAGTATAGAGGTAGAAATTCGAAACCACTACAGACTGTGACAGACGTTATTGATCTACAATCAAAGATCATATATCAATAACGTCTCGTTATAATATTGGCATTTCTGAAGAATGATGGTGAAGGAATGCGTTCCAAAATAAATAGAGTATACACGTTTTTCCTGTGATTAGTGACATGATCATGTTTCACATTTTGATCCCGCAGGTATTTGTACTAAAATCATTTTTAGAGTAGAGATCATTTTGTTTTCTTCGAATTTGTAGTTTATTGAAAGCTCTATACGATGTTCGAGGACGATCTCCATCCAACGTTGTCTTGTTACGAATCGATAATTTCTATGAATAGATTCAAAGAAAATATTTCAACAGTAGAACATCACAAAACAAGTTTCTATATTAGTATACCAGGACTTAAACATTGATCTTTTTCTTTTTTTCAAGGAACATTTACTGTAGATTCCGATATTAGCTGTGTTGGACAAGCTGATGGTATTTTTCTTGCCAGTCGTTATTGTAATGTATTTCATCGTTGTGTTAGTGGTACTCGACGAGATTTTCGTTGTCCACGTGCGACAAATACTCCATATGATCTATGGTGGGATCAACAAACTCAACAATGTGATTGGCCATGTACGTTTCATATATATATATATCTAGAATATTAATTAATCAAACTGTAAAATTTAATTTTTAGGTCGAATACAATGTTCTGGTTCTGTTTATGGTACATCAACATCATCTCAACAAGTTCGTACGGAAAATGCATTATTATTTAGTAATGAATGTGCTGGTTATCAAAATAATGCTAATAATATATTTCATAATAATCAAGCAATCGTTTATTCATCAAATTCTCAAGAATCAGATTTATTTCATGGTTTAACAGCAAAATTAATTGAAAATCCTGATCCAAATTTTATTTGTATACAAACAGGAAAATTTCCAAGTCGACGTTATTGTAATATTTATTATGAATGTTCAACAATTGGTTTACCACCAATACAAACATATGAATGTCAAAATAGTTTTTTTGATCGTAGTCAAGGTTTATGTATATCAAAAGATCAAGTACCATGTTTAGGTGGTATATATCCATATGATTCAATACCAATTGATCGTAATCCAGATTCTTTACAATGTTCAACAAATTCAGGTTTTCAATTACATGTATCAAGACAATTTTGTAATATTTATTATTTATGTGATGGTACACAAACAACACCAACAACATTTCGTTGTTTTGATCGTCTTACACAAGAAGAAGGTATTTATGATCCATTTGCTGAACGTTGTGATTCAAGACGAAATTCAAATTGTCAAAATG
This sequence comes from Rotaria sp. Silwood1, assembly GCA_905250075.1. Classification (NCBI taxonomy): domain Eukaryota; kingdom Metazoa; phylum Rotifera; class Eurotatoria; order Philodinida; family Philodinidae; genus Rotaria; species Rotaria sp. Silwood1. Next base: position 15,123 of record CAJNOP010001642.1, on the reverse strand, counting down.
CTATTTTAAATTTAAGTCAAACAAGATTTCGTACATTATCAATGGATCATTCACGTTTTTCTGATTTATCAATATTACCATGTAAATATGATCAATCATATGTTATTGAACATGAACAATATTGTAATTTATATCATGTATGTAAACAAGGTAATTATCATTTATATGCTTGTATAGCAAATAGTATTGATAATCAACCAACATCATATTTCTATCAACCAAATGGACAATGTGCAGCACCATTAGCAACATTATGTCCAAAAACAAAAAGTGTTTTTAGTTATGAACGTTTATTATCTCGTTCAAATAGTGGTTTATTTCAACCATTTATTATGCCTGAAGAAAAACAACAATATAATTTTGGTTCAATACCAATACAAGAACGTGTTGAACCAGTACCTAAATGTCGTGAAGAAGATAATTATATTATTCCACATGAACGTTATTGTAATCTATTTTATGGTTGTAAAGAAGGTGAACTTATATTATATGCATGTGTTGATCGTTTAACAAATACATATGGTGGAGTATTTCAATCATCAACAGGAAATTGTATTGCATTAAATGAATGTTCAACAAATGAATTTTTTCGACCAAATGAAGTAACAACATTACGTCCAAATTCAGATATTTTATTTCGTTCATATACAATGCTTGAAACATCAAATGAAACAAAAACTGTAAATGAAACACTTGAAATAAAAAGTTCATTTTCATGTTTTAATCGTCCTGATGGTTATTATGAATCAGAATGGTGTAATATATTTTATCGTTGTGTTTCGAATAAACGCTTTGCTGAACGTTGTCCAATAGCTGGTAGTCAATCATCATCATCATCATCAAACTATGATCTTTGGTGGAAAAATCAATATTCAACATATAATATAACAAATCCTCAATATATAAGTGGTATTGATCATATGGTTAAATGTGAATGGCCATGTAAAATTCAATGTAAAAAACCAATATGGATATCAAAAAATAATACAATAGGAAATGCTGAACAAGTATTAAAACAAGATCAAGAACAAAGACCAGGTTGTTCATTAATTAATAATAGAAAAATTGAACATTCAATACAAATACCACAACAAATGATTATGTATTCTGATATACCAAATCCATCAAATTATTCATGTCCATCATACATTCAAGGTGTTAAAATTCGTATGCCAGATCCAAAATATTGTAATGTTTTTTATGAATGTACAAATACAAAACTTGTTGGATCATATTTTTGTATTGAATCACAATATGATCCTATTGAAAATGATTGTATACCATTAACAATGAATAATAATTGTCCACCTGAACGACGTTATACATATTCACGTTCACGTTTAGCTGCACAATCATCAATAACAGCATATTATGAAGCTGTTGAAGTACGAAGTGTTAATCCAAGTGGTTATGAATGTATAACAGATGGTATTCATACAGATCCAATGTTTTGTAATTTATTTCATGCATGTTCGGGTCGTACACGACGTACATTTCAATGTCGTCAAACAGGTACAGATGGTATTAATGAGGGTGTATCAACATTTGATTTAAATACAAAAAGTTGTACAAGATTTTCATCATATTCATGTTCAACATTACTTTATAATCAAGAATTTGTTATTTTACCTGTTATGTTTAAACCTCCAACTGTATCACCATGTGGTAAACAAGGATTTTTTCCTGTATCAGATATAACAGCACAATATTGTAACATGTTTGCATGGTGTCCAAAAGGACATGGTGAAGCTAAAGTATTTGAATGTGTACCAGCAATAAATGGTGCACATTTAGGTGCATTTGATATATCAAGACGTTCATGTACATCACGTACATCATGTCCACATGCACGTCATTCACCAAGATATAATACAAGTTTATTAGCTATGACATTAAGACCAAAAGTAGTTAGTATTAGTAAACGTAAACAATTTTCATTAACAAGTACAATGCTTGAAAATGGTTATATTGCATTGGGTGCAGATTTTCAAACAACATTTACATGTCCATTAGGTACAACAGGATTTTTTTCAAATCCAAATTATTGTGATGTTTTTCATTATTGTTATGAAACGGGTGAATTATCATCATTTGTTTGTGCATCAATGCCTAATCGTTATCAATTATGGTGGAGTCATCAAAATGAACAAGGTCGAGCAGATGTAAATATGAATTTAAAAAAAGAAAATAAAAAACAAACGATAGATAATTTAAGAAAAAAAAAAACACAATTTTTTTATTTTTATTTTAGAATGTTTTCTGCGATTGGCCATGTAATTTACAAGGTATCTATGCTTGTCCAGCTCATAAATCAGTACTTATGCGTGATCGACAACCAGGTGGTAGTATTGCACAACAAGAAATTATTGAAGCTACATGTTCATCAGCTCAAGTACCAACTGCAGCTGTTTTTGTTAATAATTTTACACCAGAACCTATTGGAGTAATGACTTCACCATTTTATCCTCCACCTTCACCTAGTGTAAACAATATTCCACAACAACCTTCATTTGGTAAATTAAGTTTATTAGTTTGTTGTTTTTTAAGCTAACAAATTTTATTTTTTTATTATTTATAGCTGGTACAGGTATTAGTTCATCTGTATTTGGATTTCAACCATGTGCACCATCAACTGAATGGTATGTTAGTCAACCAACAATTCGATGTAGTACATCATTTGCTGTAACTGGTTTTGCACCTGATCCAAAAGATTGTTCAAAATATTATGTTTGTGATTCTTATGTTGGACGTGATGGAATGGCAGCAGGTAAATTTAATAGAAAAAGAAAACTTTCATCTATAAACAACTTTGTTTTTTTTTTTTCTTGTTTTATATAAATAGGTATTTTAATGCAATGTTTAGCTGGTTTATGGTGGGATCAACAACGACGTACATGTGTACTTCCATCTGAAGTTGCATGTAATCCATATAATATAATTAATTCTCAAGGACAAGGTGCTATTGTTGATAATAATCCAAATGGTAATATTTTATTTGAAATAATATCTTTTTTTAAATAAAAATTTTTATTTAGTAATGTATCAACCAGTAGTACCACCATCAGCAATACCTCTTCCACCATTTCCTACAACACCAGGTATTTCTTTTCCACAACTACAACCACAGCCACAACCACAGCCACAGCCACAACCACCTATTCAAGGTGGCTCAGGTATAAATATAAACATAATCATAATGAAGTCTGAAAGCCTTCTGTTAATGTTCGAAATCCAAAACTGAATTTTATGTTGTAGAAACTCTTGATTTACAGATAACTCATATTTCATATTGTAATCCTTTAGATATTGAATTAACAATTTTTTTTCTTTTCAGGATCAGGTGGACCACCATGTCGTGGTGTTCCACTATGTGTTGATGTTGGACTTAATATTCTTCAACAAATGAAAGGCATTCCTGGTCGTTCAGGATGGTTGTATGTATTTTATCTTATTATTCTTTTATGTATTATTAATTTGTTAATTTAATTACAGTTATAAATGTGACAGTCAATGTGCACTTGAAATGCGTTGTCCACCAGGTTTAGTTTTTGATGATATATATCAACGATGTGAATGGCCTGGTGCTGGTGGTAGTGTTCAATCACCAAGTCATCGTTTAAGTAGTTTAAGAAATCAACAAGATCAAATAAGAAATGATATGAAACAAATGAATTTTATGACAACAATAAAACAAAAAATTTCAACAGTATCACCATTAAACAAAGGATATAAAGTTGCTGATCCATAAAAACAAATAACATCAAGAACATATGCTGTCATACAGCAAATACACAATAACAAGGCATGAACATATTTTTTCGTTTTCGTTTTCGTTTTTGTTTTTTTCTCTTCTCATTTGTAAATATAGTTTGCTTTTTACGACAAGTTTTTTTCATTATTCTTCTTCTTTTTATTATTAGTAGTTTCATTATTCTCTTGAAGAAATAAAAAAACAATTTACAAGTGTCTTAAGATATTCAGATAAATTTGTTCTTTTTATGGCATCATTATTAATAGATCACAGTGGCAGATTTTTTTTTTTCACAAATAACAAGTTTATATTACCTTGAATGAAGAATCAAAGATTATTTTGCCTCTAATTGCTTTCGTTCATCGCGCCCTTTCTAAACACCGCACGCTATTGATGTAATACTTATTTAACTCTGACATTTAGATATTTATGCAAATTGTACAACTGTTTTTCTTTTGGCATTTATTCAGAATGATTGTTGATCATATAATCCAGTTTTAGTTTACTCTTGAATAGTATACTTAAGAAGATAAATTCTTCGAGTAACGAAATAATGCTTGATTGTGAGTTAGTCTCCTTTAATCTATTCAAGTTAAATATACACTTCAGTAATCCAAGATTATATAAAAAGAATTGGAGGAAACAACACCTATATAGTCAATGATTATGAAACTATGTAAAAGTTCAAAATAGATATTTAATTGATTATGTCTTGTTCGATATATCAATGTTGGGGAGTTGGCTATAAAATTTAGTTGTCTTTAAAATGCAACTAGTTAATTTTCGTATAGTAAACATTTATTTATATGCTCGATACAATATTTATTGAATAGATAAAGTTGAGATAAAGGAATGAAAATTGAACAAAACATCGATTTGTGTTGCAATTATCGGAACATTTACAAGTTTCTGTTAATTTAAAATTTGAATAAGTTTGACTTGCATGAAGGAAAGTAATTATCGGTAATCCATCGACATTAATAGCTCGTAATGATCCTAAATTCGCTGTTTTGGGATTTAAAAACGCCAGTGAATCAAAATGTTCTTTTATAATACCATCTTTTATAGCAACTGCGTACATAAATCCACCATTTCGGAGATTTTTATGGATTATTTTACATGGTAAAATGGTGAAGAAAGTATTTGTACGATCAACATCTAAAACGTTTAACCCAACAATTTACTTTACTGTCGGTTATTGCATAACCATTTTACATTTCTACATGTCAAAGTCAACTAGCTGACTTTACAATTGGAAAGACAAAGTAGCTCAATCTTAGTTGTCTCTTCAGTTTTGAAAACGACTAGTTATCTCTAAAATTGAAAAGACAACTAAATTCTATAGTCAACTCCGACATCAAATATAATAATGCCTTTTTTATCAGTTTGTTTGTGTTTGTTCATAAAAAATGATTCAATCTTATGATTTTATTTTACTGTAACAGTATAACAAAATATAATGAATAGCTTATGTATTCATAGCATTTGATCTCAAAGAAAATCAGTTTTCTTTCAAACTGTTACAGTTACAACAAATAAACTAAAAACTACATCACAGAATGAAAATTTAACCACTAATATAGATTTATATTATGTATCTAAATTCTTGTCTTTCTGGAGGAAGTATTAAATTTTTTTATGACTCAGTACTGATAAACTGGAAATTACCGAAAGTTTTCTTGGTTCCAAACATTAACAGTTCGAAATGTCAGGAAGAACTCAGAAGCACTAACGGTCTGTCAGTTGAGTGGTATGAATAGATTCAACACTTTCTATCACCTATGCATTCTATGTATAGACTCATCATGTTAGCTGTCTTATATAAAAAAAAAAAACTAGAAATTGAAATTCACTTCTCTAATGATACTCTTTTACATATTTCTGATTGATGAACATTATTGTTTCCAAGTGAAAAAAAAATCTCTTCTGACTACTAACGTCCTCATATATTCTGCTTCTTGTCATAAAATAAATGGTTCGTACATTAACAAATGATAATAAAAATCCGACTTGAAAATAAAAAAAGACCTTATAATTCATTCATGGAGCTTACACGTCGTAAAAGTCAAACAAATAAAATTAATGAAAATGATCCAACAACATTAAATAAATCATCAATTTCAAATGATAAAAGAAAAAATTCAAATGATATGGCACCAACTGAAAAAAATAACTTTTTATTCTATTTAGAAAAATTATTTCTTGATCAAGTTTCATCAAATACTTATTTTTATACACGAATTTTATTCGTACGTTTACTTGGCCTTATATATACATTTAGTTTTCTTGCTGCTTATCATCAAACACCTGTTCTTATTGGTTATCAAGGTCTTTATCCATCATATATTTATATGAAACGAATGAAAGAACATTATGGTATATGGCAATCACCATCAATTTTCTATTTTTTACCTTCAATGGATACATCTGATATATCATTACGTGCAATTTGTGCTTTAGGTACATTACTTGGAATGTTTTTATTATTTACTGGACGATGTAATTCAATTATTCTATTTATACTTTGGTGTTTTCAAACAAGTCTACATAATATTGGACAATTATTTTATGGGTATGTGAACAAAAAAAAAAATTGTATATAGGGATTATTTTAAACAAATATAATTTTTTTGTACTTAATAGATATGGTTGGGAAATACAAATACTTGAAACAACATTTTTAGGAATGTTTCTTGTTCCATTATATAGTTTATCAAAGATTGATCGGCATAGTCCACCGAGTATTTTATTTATTTTTTTAATGCGTTTTTTAATTGCTCGAATTATGCTTGGTGCTGGTTTAATTAAAATTCGTGGTGATCAATGTTGGAGAGATCGTAAGTAATATAATTATTAAATACTGTACTAAGAATTTAGTTTAGAAATACGAAGTCAAGTTAATCTCGATTCTATAAATTTATTAGACTTCTAAAAAATTTATTATTTCTAGTAACTTGTATGGACTATCATTATGAAACTCAACCAATACCAAATCCAATATCCTATTATCTTCATCAAACACCAAGTGCATTTCATAAATTTGAAGTACTTGTAAATCATTTTATTGAATTAATTGTTCCATTTTTATGCTTTGGTCCATGGCGTTTCGTTCGACATATTGGTGGAACATTACAAGTTCTTTTTCAAATCTTATTAATTATTAGTGGAAATTTAAGTATTTTAAATTGGCTTACAATTTTACCAGCATTATGGTGTTTTGATGATTCATATCCATTATATAAATATATATTTAAACGTGAAATATATACAGAAATAATTTCTTATGGTTTTCGACGACGAATAAAATTTTTAAGATCAATAATAAAATTATTTGTATTTAGTTTAGTTGTTTATTTAAGTATTGATCCTATATTAAATTTATTTTCACGTTATCAACGAATGAATTCAAGTTTTGATCGTTTTCATCTTGTTAATACATATGGTGCATTTGGTAGTGTTGGTAAAATTCGTGATGAAGTTATTATTAGTGGTTGTAATCGATCAACTATTGAACAATGTAATCATGATAATGTTTGGCTTGAATATGAATTTAGTTGTAAACCAGGAAAAATTGATAAATCACCTTGTTTTAGTGCACCTTATCATCGAAGATTAACATGGCAATTATGGTATGAATGACTTCTTTTTTTTTTTTTTTTTCTAATAAATTTATATGAGGAATATTTTTATTTGTTTGTATCTTAAAGGTTTGCAGCAATGCAAAATTTACAATATAATCCTTGGCTTATTCATTTAATGGCACATTTACTTGCATCTGATCAATATTCACCTATAAATGTTATTTTATCGATTGGAGGAAATCCATTTCCAGATGCACCACCTCGTTTTATTAAAGCTGATTTATATCGTTATAAATTTACACGTATAGATAGTGGTGATAAAAATTGGTGGATACGAAGTAATCAACAACCATATTCACCTATATTTGAATTAAAAAGTCCACAATTAAAATCTATTTTTCGACAAATGGAATGGAAAATGCCTAAAGTACCTATGCGATCGTAATTTAACGGTGAATCTCATTTTCATATGAGCAGATAAATTGTGATTCTATTCTCAATTGTAAAATTCTCTTTAATAAATAATTGTTTTGATAAAATGGAAAACGAAAAATTTCAAATAACAGGCAAATCAAGTAAATGACACTCGATAAATCATTTGAACGATGTGAAGATATCAATTATTGATATAAATCGAAAAATATCTTCGATCATATGAATTTCTATAAACTATCATTTGTTCTCGTTTTAAATGTGCTCAATATGGATATATATCTATATTCAATGAATATTTTCAGGGAAAAAATTACTCCTGTGAATTTTTAAATTATGAAAAAAAAACCCACTGTTAATAATTTTCAGACGCAAATATGTTATATAATAAAACTCAAAATTGATAATAAAAACGAACGTGTCATTATCATCACTGAACAATTTAATAGTAGCTTACATTTGCTGAATAAAATTTGATCTAATTTTTCGGATTGAAAATAATCCTTTTTTTTTTCATCACAATACCTATGGGATCAATATATTTGTATATAAGAATAAAATAGATATTGTGTTGATGATACTTATACAAAGGCTCATATAATAGGAATCAAGCAAATGAGAGGATATGAGTATATATGGTGCAATTTCAAATCGTATTCTAATAGGTATGGATAAAGTCCAGAAGGAGACAGACGTTTACATCCTAGCCGATGATTCATATTGCATCAATTTTCGTCACATATTTATTACATTTGATAGCCATAGCAAGTATTCGTACTCCTCTGATAAATGTATATTAATCACCATCTGACACTTGTTAACCTTTTATCAATTACTGTCACGGAAAAAAAAATCTAAGGTGATACATAAACCAAGAAAAAGCAAGCGATATGTGGAAAAAACTCAACAAAAAGAAGAATCTTTCATGCTCCATGATCATTGAAGTAATATTTGAGAAGAATTTCATACAGATCTAGTCCTGTGATAAAATATCAGAAAATAAATTTTTTTTGTCTGTTCTTTTCTTTATTTGCTTGGAATTTTCCATGTAGGTGGGTATTTTTTGAAATATATATATATTGTCTTATTCTGCATCGTAATCTGCAAATTATTCATTTTTTATCCAATGTGAGAAGATCACAGATACTTGATTTTACTTGTTTGTATAAGAGAATCTAGTGAAAGTGATTCTTCAAATTAATGATATCATAAATTGTTTTTTTTTTATCGTAATTTAATTAATTATAAGAAAGAAATTATTTTCTGTTTTGATATGATATTGATTTGATGTTTTTGAACAGACTGAGAAAATTCCCAGTCTCATACTTCCGTTCTTTTCTTTTTTGGGAAAAAATGCTTTTTATCTTTATATATATATAATATCGTTTTTAGCATGTGGTTGTCGTTTCACACAATACTTATATATTTATTTTAGATTTTTTTAAATATTTTTTATGATTAACTGTTTTACTTCTATTTAGATTGAAAAAATCTCAAACATTCGCATGACAGCTTTGGCAAAAACGTTACCAATTGTTCAGTTGCCTACAGACATTTCACTACTGCAAGTATTGCCTAAAAACGATGTAACTATCGATAATAATGATAAGTCAATTGCTGATTTATTTGATCGATACGGACAATCTCGCTTGATTCATGATGATGGTATAAGAATAGTTCTAGTATAGAAGGATCCTTATGATACTTGAAGTACTAGAAAAAAATAATTATACTTTTTTTTTTTCTTGTATTATTAGTACATTATGGGGATCTTGTAGTACTCTGGTATGGTAAGAAGAACTCGTCATTGAAAACGGCTCTTATTGAATATCTAATCCCTGAAGATATAACTTTAATTCTGTTTTCAACAGAAGAACAATTGTGGCATTGGTTAAATATTTATTCTTCACAAAAAATTGCATATCTGGTGATTCAAACAGATATTAATGTTCAAGATATTGTGTGCCGTAGCAGTGCGTATGCTAGTATTCATTCAATTCTTATCCGTTGTTCAACTAATGAATTAACTACTTTACAACAATTTTCAAGATTGTATGTTAAGATTGATGGAATCTTTACTGATGACACGCGCCTTCTAATTAAATTAGTCATTGATCTTGCTCTTTTCTCCGAAGAAATAGGTGATCGAACAAGAGAAGATGAAAACAATGAATTAGATGTCCAAAGGAACTATGATCGTGCTCTCAAGCTATGTAATTTGGCAAAGAGACTGTAGAAAGTATGAAGATCTCTTCAGTGATTTTAATGTAGTTAGAAAAAAAAACTTTCAGAGATGTCTCACAAAATTATTCATTTAAATAACAATACCAATCAAGAAGAAATAGCAGAATACAAGAATCCAAGGAAACTGCTTCAGTTTATAAATAATTCGAGAACAAAGGATAGGGACCTGTGATTTTCACTATTCAATGTTTTCATGGCTGGTTTAAAACCAATATTGTTTTTCGTTGCCGTTTTTCATCGATTGTTACAAGAATTTCAATTCAAACCATATACAAATGTAGCTAAAAACACCCTTTATTCGCAATAAGATGTTAACAAAACTCGTCAAGCTTATCGCTCTTTTGAATCGTGAAATTGGCAGGTGTCTATTTCTATTTGTTCTCGAATTATTGGAAAAATAGCCTCATGCACTGATTTTTTGAATGAACAATAGAGGCTTTTATGACTAGTGATTTAAAGATTTAAAAAGAACTGATCAATTAACCCTGATATTTTTCCATAGTTTAGAAAAATTATAAAATATATACACAACTATCTTGATATCACTTTATTAAGATCTCATTCCATTTATGGAGAGAAAACTTTTCAAATGTCAGAACTCGCTGTACTCTCTTGAAAACAAACCGGACAACAGCTAAGCTTAGTTCATGCATAATATTTAAACAATATTTTTCAAACAAACTCAACTGAGTTCAAGATAGATCTATTATCCGATATTCTCATTTTAATTAAAGCAAAAATCGATACTGTTTATGTCAAGTAAAATAATATAATACATCGTATGTTTACCAGAGATTAAAAAAAACCCACTCACGTGCCGACAGTATGGCTCATTCTTGTGTTCTGTTTTTCAGGCACGTGGAGTCATCTGAAAAAAAAGAAGAATAAATAATATTTCTCTCAGCAGCACATGTCCATGAACAACAAAATACAAAAGTAATTTTATGATATTGCACATAACTGCCATGGCTCTTATTACTAATCAAAAAATATTGTTTAAATATTATGCATTAGTTAAGCTTAGATTTTTGTTTCTTTTTAAGAGAATACAGCAAGTCTTGACATTTAATAATTTTTAATCTACAAAAGGATCGAGATCTTAAGAAACCGAGATCAAGCTGGTTATATACTGCCGCCAATATACTTTTATTTTATAATGTTTCTAGACAGTGGAAAAATTGGTTATGAACGTATCTCTGGCTTTATCCAATTCGTTTGATTTCAATTCTTGAAAGAGACTGATGCAGTTACTAAGATTTCGATGTTAAAGGATTCGTTTCAAACAAAATACTATTGAGGCATCTGGAAAGTTTTTTTTTTTTCATTTGTTTATAGAACTTCATATTGTTTTCATTAGGGGCTTAGATTCGTCGAATCTAAGTCATTTAATTTAGAAATTTTATGATTTAGTTTTCGTAATAATGAAACGCATGAATAATTCAGAACATCCATCTAATAATATCAATTACCCTCATTTTTATTGTTGTAAATTTTAATGCGTTTTTTAAATGTAATTTGTTTTTTCATGGTTATACTGCTTTGATGCAGTGTTTTTTTTTTCAATTTAATGTGCAATAAACAAACGGGGGATATAGGAAAATATTTTGACCTTCCTGAATTCTTTTATCGATCCGATCGATTCAGATAAATAAGTTGGAAGTGCATCAGTTATCCGTTAAATTTGATTTTTTTTAAATTGAAGCTGCCAATTATACAAGCTATAGTACCCTTCTGTGAATCATATGCAAAAGTAGTCCTCTACTATACTACAATACCTTAGTAATATTTTGAACTTCTGTCTAACAAGTAATAACAGAAATAGAGGAGCTATTCATTAGTCGGTTACATTGAGGTATGAATGGAAACTTTTTGACGATGTATAAACATATTGAGCATGTAGCTCAGTCACCCATGAAAGGAATATCCACAATATTATTTCTAAAATTCATGTAAAAGTGTCAAAAGTATTTGATTTACTAATGTAGTCGCTCAGCTTTAGTATTTCTTAGCGATCATGTCAGTATTTGAGATAACCTATGTTCAGTTGTTTTTTTGTAATAGATCGATCGAAGAATTCTAAACGGTCAAAGTATGTGCTTATTCTTCCGTAGTTTTTTCGCTTTCTGTAAACATAATAAAATAATAAATTTTATTTATTTTATAGATTTTTGCATTTTCACTGCTAATATTGAATATAAAATGTCTATTCGTGTTTTTCTTGTAGTATATATCTACTCAATAGGTATTGTGACATGGCTACCACTACTAGTGGAATTTATGTACAAAAATTTCTTATGGTGTGTTCAACGCCTATTCCAGAGCAAGTTAAAACTCTATTTACCATGGTATTTGTTAATGTGTCTGCTTTGATCGAATATGTATGGAAAAATATTAACAAAACAGATACGTTTCATTTGATTATTCCTTTGGATTGTCTCGAACACTTACTGAACGATCCGATTTATCGATTTCCACAAGTTTTAAATATTGATGTTATTTATGATGGCAACAATGAGCTAAAAGAAATCCGACGTCGTTTTAAATCTAAATGTGAAAAGGTAGAATTTTGTACTATATATGATTTATTACGACGATGTGAAAAAGCTGAACTTAATAAAGCACTTGTTTCATCGAGCCCAATTGATCGAAGCACAATTGATGCTATTATTTCAATTATAACAGATCGCCTCCGTATTAAAGAATTGACTATGTTCAATCATTTTTCTCCGTTTTCAAAACAATGTACGCTCCCATCGTTATATGGCTTACCTGCAAAGAATATCATCGACTTTGCTCCATGTTTTTTCTGTCCATCATGTAAGTTAATTCATCAACAACTTTATAGACTTGAATGTGGACACCAACAATGTAAAGTATGTGTGAATATTCAAAAGAAGTAAATATTTTCATTTGTATTCTATTAATATATACGTATTTCTGAATATTATTAGTTGTGCGACATGTTGCAAAGCGGTCTCACGTGATGAAGTAATTATAACAATTGATATTTATCGATTTTCTGAATTACTGTGTTCATTTTTTAAGATATCGTTGGTTCAAGATTTGCCAATGAAAATACAACATATTCCTATATACTGCTCAAGTTGTAAATGGATAGGATCCCTAAAAGATTATCAAGTATAATATCTTGACGATTTTTCTTTAATAGAATACACTTTTTTATTTTATTGTTAGATACATTTCAAACATCTTCATGATAAATTCATTACTTGTTTTGTTCGTAACCGAGAAGTAAACATTTAACTAATAATATTTTTTTTAAATAATGTTATGTCATTCTTTGTAGATCGATGAAAATATTTTTTATCAACAAGACTCAAGTAGAACAAATCAAGAACTGTTACTTGGTAATGAATCGGATACATCTTTGAATGGCACATGTATTTGGGAAGTTTCCAATATCTCTAATCTGAAAAGTATATAGTAAAAACAACTATTTTAAAACTTTATTTTTTTTATTGATCCATTAGATAATGTTGCGTTTGATGAACAAAAATCGATATATTCTTCTTCGTTTTATTCATTTCCTAATGGTTATAAAATTTCCTTGAGATTATTTTTAAATGGAGACACTAAAGCAAGAGGTACATATATGTCATTGTACTTTGCATTAATGAGGGGTAATTATGATAATGTTCTTCGTTGGCCATTTCAATTCAAAATAACGTTTACTTTACTGAGTCATTTATTACCGAGTAATAACCAGACAAAATGTTTTTGGCCTAATACGGAATCAATCGCTTTTCAACGTCCAAGGAACGATATGAATATCGCTTATGGTATCCCGAAGTTCGTTCCTCTTAAACTATTCGAACAAAATGAAGATCATTACGTTAAAAATGATAGCATGTTCATAAAAGTTGAAGTTGATTATTTGGCTGAAAGACCAAGTAGTATGTTTATATCGACAGATACTTTAGTTTCTTTTCCTGTTTTATTTTGTTTTAGTTGTACCATTTATATCTGATGCAGGTGAATTAGTGAATGAGGAAGAACTCGTTGACACAAATTATGACGATCTTCCACGACTGCTTTGTTATTCAGATGCATAATAATGATATATATCAATTATATTAATCTAGCAACTTAACGACTTATCACGTTTGTTAGATAATGTCATGTTCTGATTTTCCTTTTTCTTTTACAAGTATTAAGATTTGTTAGTGTGAATATCATTGAGTCTGAGGTCCGACTATTATTTCAACTGAGGCTGTTTCTTGAGGTTCTTTCTAAATGTTGAGTATTTAAGCAATCAGATTCTTCTTTTGAGTCATTCTATCATCCCAGTGACATTGATCAAGAAGAACTACACGAATTTTTATATCATTATGTTTATTCTTGTAGGTGCGGTGGCTTTTTTCTGTCTCACAGATAAAATCATGTATGTCTACGTATGAACTCATAACATTAGCTATCGCTTTCTTTGATCATAAATTTTAAATTGAATAACCAAACAAAAAGCTACGCTAATACATAGAATAATTTCGTTAGTTGTAATATTGGAATGCTTTTATTAGATCAAAATCTTCTATTCTTTAATTGAAACTGTTTATTTGTCACTCTAAATAACTTTGTGTCGATGATATATCTTTGAAGTGTTTAACTTACCAACTTTTATGAGATATGCCCTTTAGTTGACTTTGAGAAACCTTTGAGTACGTAATTCTTCTTGATCAATCGAATTCTTCGAAAAATTATAGTCCAATAAATAAATCTCGGTGATAATTGTTAATGATTTTTTCTTGTTTTCTAAATACTCAAACTATTTAATTCTTTCATCCTTTCGAGAAAAACCATAAATAATTTTTTTTTATTCAGTATCATATTCTTTCAGAAAAAACAACCATCGAGTTAAGAACTTCCCTAGTTGAACATCTTGTAAGCAAGATTTTGTCCAAAATACAAGGTACAGAAATGTGAACAGATCTTGAAAATTTAGGTATAAGATAATCATATTATCTTGTACCAGGATCTTGAATCAGATCTTGGGTACAGATTCATAAGATCTTAGGTATGGATCCAAAGAATTTTGGGCACATACTAACATAAAACGTGTTGCATGTGTCGTGATTTGCGACACAATGTATGATACAT
>CAJNOP010001641.1:0-26591 GCA_905250075.1 Rotaria sp. Silwood1 | reverse complement strand
GCACGAAAGATCTCTTTTCAATACGTTGAAATCTTATATCTTTAACTGTTGACGATAAAGTTTTTTCAACATATGATAATTCACTTAAGAAAGTTTTGATCGTAATGAAATTTTCGATGATTATTTCATGTTGTCTTAGCTTTTATGAAAGAATTTTATTATCGATATTGACTGACTGTTAGTATGACTATTCTGTTCGATAAAACAAAGGAAGATAACATTATATCCTGAATGCTCTGTTTTCTTTCTTCCTCTCTTCTCTCTTTTTCTTTTCTATGTATGTGTTTGTCGATCAGTTTATGATTGAAAACATTTCATCCATAGTGATCATCGTCATATCTCAACGAATATTGAACAAAAACAACATTTCCAATTTTTATTTTTCATAAATGCCCCAAAACGGTTCATGTACTGATATAACATGTGATAATGAAATCAAAGAATTATATGAATGTCATTGTTGTTTATATCATTTGATTGAACATGTTGAAATAGCAAAAACAATGTAAACAACGATCAGATAGTCTTCTTAATGAATTAAATACAATGGTAAATATACTTAGAGAAATTCTTGAAGAAAAACAATTAACTATTGAACGTGAACAAAATTTACTTGAACAAGCAAAACAATTTCTTGATGAATCCAATATTTCAATCGATAAACTAGACAACATTTTTGAAAAAATTTATCAAGTCATAACATCAAATTGTTCAAGTAAAAACTAAATTAAAAATTGCTTTTTTTTTGCTCATTACTTTTTCTGTTATGGTAGAAATCACGGTCAAAGTCGAACCATCATTATCAGAAACTCAATATTGTTCATGTGTTTGCAAATGTGAGAAAGAAAACATGAATTCAAATGGTAATATAAAATTTCTTTCTAAAATACTTTCTCTTTTCATTGTATTTCTTGTGAACTTATCAATCAGCATTTGAACTCGTATTGATGCCAAAAAAAATTTCTTAATAAAAGTAATTGTAGTTAATGAGTCAAGTTATGACTGCTCTACTGAATTTTTAATCAAGACGTGCTCATAGACATTAACCTTACAAGTCCTGCCGAATAGCCTGAAAGTTTCAGCTAGAAAGATGTCTATTTATCGAAGTGTTGCATTGACAATTAAATGTATTTATTGCAAATCTAATATCTCTATAAATTGATGTAATTCGGCTTATTTATTTTTGAATAAATTCTGAAAGATAAGTTGAAACTTCAATAAATCAGCTCATGAGCACTACTTTTTACTCTAAGCTAATTAGTTTTTATTACTGATCTAATGAGTTCAAATGGTGGAGAGCAGTCCGTGCAGTTCTCGTGTAAGATTAAAAAGTAATCAGAAAAATATGAGTTTTTGATTTTTTTTAGGTGTAGCCGAAAAGTTGAGTATTTCAAAAGGTAAGTTAAATTTTGTTTAGACTCAAAAATAAGAACAAACATGATTGATTTAAGGTGGCGTATTATATTTAGAGGATATCTGTCATGATTTTATTGACCTTGTTTCAAATGAGTACGTTTCTTTCTTTTTTGAATTAGAAATATATTTCAAAACCGATTCCATTTTTTTTGTACATTTTAGTGAAACCACGAAATCTATTCAGGTAAAAATAATATTATTCACAAGAGACTCGATAAAGTCACTGTGTGAATCGAAATATATCAAATATTCCTATATCTTATTTAAATATAAATTAAGGACTTTTTATCTGACGATTGGTAAAATTTCGCTCTAAGTCTAATGACCAGAAATGATTAAAGTAAAAACAAAACTAGTAGTGGTAAATAAAATACAAAAAATGATACAGTCTATTGCAGATTATTTAGAAAAGGAAATTTCTGATTGAATAAAGTGTTACGACAATACTTTTCTGTTTCTTCGAATGTATGAGCTATTCTTATTTCAAATTTGAATTGAAATATTTTCAAAAATAAACTTCGCTTCATAGCAAAGTCCTATTGTCAGTTAAATACTATTCATAGAATATGTATTATAAACTCAGTTTGTTTCTTCTGTATTTCATCTAAATTAAGTTTTTTTTTCTATGTAATGAATCTTACATGGTGCTTAAATGTTCATTATTATTACTTTTGGTCAGAATGAACATGTAAATGAAGAAAAAGTGAAATATAAACGAAGCTCATACAGAAAAACTGTTGGTAAATGTCCATTAACATTAGATGGAGCATATGGTCTTACTAAAGCAAACCATTCTATTGAATTTTGTAAGCATAATACAGCTCGTTGAATGACATTATATCTTCCTTTCTTATTTCATAGAAATGAAAATGTCATTGATTGGTTTTCTAACGTTCTATGTCCTTTCTTTTCTGAAAAAATGAATTCATCAAATTATAGTCGACAAAATGTAACAATTATGTCATGTCAACTTCGATTAGTTACACTTAATATGTTTAAACGACATTTACAACTTACTCATAACATTTCTGATTCATTGGCACAAAAATTGTATGATGATTTCGAAAAAAAGTGGAACAAGGGTGGATGTGGGTGTTTGATTTGAAAATACGATAATTTGAAATTTTTCAATTGGATATTCAACTGAATAAGTGTTCTTATTGTACTTGTCCTTCACCATAAAACGTTAATTTACACAGATTAACCCTTTCGCGTCGGATGTCCCATGTATGGAACGGTGACATTTTGCTTTTGATACAAGTACCAAATTGTACTCGAAGTTCAAATTCATATTACTACATAACAAGTTCTGTCTATTATAACGAGAGATACACTGTAGGCAATGAAAGTTTTGCAGGAAATGCCCAGTTTTAATGAAAAAATATCAACGATCGTTCAGTTTGTCTAAAAAATCCCGGAAAAGTAAGCTTTTTAGTCCTGTAGGGCTTATACATGTACTTGTAAATTCTCTCTTCTTTCTTTCCTTCTGCCAGTGTTATACTATCGCCCTATCACACCTTCACGATTCGCAATCTGAAGCAGGAAACAAAAACGAGCTACAAATGTAGGAAATACGAGATTGGCTTATGCATACT
The DNA here is from genome assembly GCA_905250075.1 of Rotaria sp. Silwood1. Lineage (NCBI taxonomy): Eukaryota > Metazoa > Rotifera > Eurotatoria > Philodinida > Philodinidae > Rotaria > Rotaria sp. Silwood1. The sequence goes on along the minus strand of CAJNOP010001641.1, from coordinate 23,580 downwards.
ATCCTATTTTGAGATCTATCATATGTTCAGATACTTCTAATAAAAATTATATTAATAAAGGGTGGAGCTCATTGGGTGCTGGGTCTTTCATCAATGGAAAAGACCACCTTGAATTTTAGACGCCTGAGCTTTTTACAGACTGCAATAATGACTACTTTTTCATTAATGGGAATAATTTCCAGGGTTGATCTGAAAGTAGCAGCAAAATTAACTTACAGATGTGAAGCATGCAAATATATGGCGTATAATACACATTCATTTCACTGTTCTAATCCTACTTTTCCTATTTCTATATCAAATCTTCAAGTTGTTACTATTTCAAAGAAACTAAGGTTACTATACAATACATTTGAAGTTACAATTCAGAGTTTTTAATTTTCAAATTAGATTTTTTCATTTTTAGCTTGAACAGATAAACTTTTTAAGCACCAACGGCACAATATGTTTATATAGTTTTTCCTAAGATGAGTATCCATTATTATTATGATTATTTAGCTTTCAAATCATATCTCTTGAAAAGTTTAGGTATACGTGACAACAGACGCAATATTAGTTGTAAGTATCGAAAATTGTTGAAATACTCTTCATTGATATATTTTCTTTGATAACTACTAACAAGAACTTATGAATAGAATCGATTTCACGTTGAACAGTCACATATAATATCAGAAAAATAGAAAAAAACGATGTTACTTTCCTAGTTTAAATTAATTAAAACTGCCTTTTGAAATATGAACTCAGTTAACACTTCTCTCTTCTAAATCTAGTAAACACACATATACGCTGAACATAGACATTATATTGAAATAAATTTTAAATCTGTATTGAACATCAAATAAATATTTATATGGTGAATTCGAACTCCGATTGACATACTGAGCTATGACAAGCCATAAACGATATCTTGAAAATACGATATTACGACAATAAATCCCAAAATATGGAAGTAGATATAGAAAGCTTTTCGCTTGAGAAAAGTATCTCGTATGTCGGTTATATGCAGAGGAGTGCGCATCATAGTTTACAATGTTTATCCAAATATACCATTTAAATTTAAAGAACCAAGGAACTGTTTTTTTTATTACCAACTTCATTTTTGAAAAACTATGATGTCAATATAAAAACGATCGGATATCAGTTTAATCACTAAAAGTGATACTTTTAAGCACAAAAAGTAGTTTGAACAAATTTTCACGTCTTATTACATCTCTTTGTTTCTCTCAAGTTTCTCATTTTAAAATAATTTTTCTTGACTAGAACGTGTATTTTACAGCTGCTTAGTGTTCAAGACTTGGAAGAGATGAATTATCTCTGTTTGATACTTTGGTTTTCTCCTTTTTTTTCTGATTCACTATTGATTTTATACAAAAACTAAACTTTCACAGAGACGGTTCTGTATAATATTTAAAACGTATATCAGACGAAATTGATTGATTCCCTGAAGTTTCAGTTTCGAAGAATAATCCATAGTTTCATTCTAGTTTTAAATGTCGCTACATGTGCATCATTTATCTTTTGAATATAAGATTTGACTACTCATGAAATAAATGAGCTACAGAATATGCAGTTTTGTATCATTTTTCAAGATCTATGAGATGAGCGATTATTGAACAAATTGTACCTAGTTAACTTCTAATGAAATGTCAAGTTTTATTCAAGAGATACTAGGGCACGTATAGCACCAATCTACCGGCACATAAGCTGGCAATACGTAGCACAATCGAAAGAACAGCATAAAATTTTTTCTTCTTGGTTCTTTGGCAACACCCGATCGATATATCTTATCAGAAGTACTCATTCGATAATTGCTTTGATTCAATCTCGATTCGTCTATTCTCCATTTATCATGTTACTTACTAGGTATCAATAGTAAGAATGGTGCATGCAAACAATCATTCTTCTTCAGCCTAAAAGTGAAATACTGTGAAGATTTTAAAAAATATTTTTTTAGAAAGTACGCACCAATTGATGAATTCTTCTTTTGTTATTTCTGCATTATGTCTTTTCTGGTAAAAGTCCAATTCCTAGGCTGCAATGGACCTTACATTATTCGTGGAAATACTTTTCAGTTTGACGACAACTATCAAATATAAGATGATTTCATTGACACTCACGCTTTCTGAGCTATCAGAAGCACACATTGCAAAGGTCTTTAAAATAATATACTAGAAATTGTCTGAAAGTATTAGAATTCCATAATGTGTACATACACGATTAAGTTGTAGTTCTACATCGCCTGGCAAAGTCAAAGATATTGCTGACATAAATTCGTCAAAGCTAATAGGTTTCTTATGATTCTTATTGAATATTTTCAATGCATAACTGCAGTATTGTTTTGGTTCCCCACTTAATATAAAATATGAATAAGTGTAGTGACAACGTCTTCAAGAGCTCAGACTTACTGCGGAAATAATTTTTGGAAATTAAATCGTATACTTTCTTACTGATTTTTTATAAATTTTTCATAGTATGTATCAATATCTGTATATTTCAAGGTTGTAAATTTATTTTTCAATAGAATTGTTTGAATTTGTTTTGCAGATAATGTTGCTACAGAAAAAAACCAAGATGACTATGCATGATTTGGATTTATATTTTGTGTAAAGCGTCGGACAAAATTGAAAGTAGCGGATCTTGCAGAGCAATGTACTGCATAGTGTTTTTTAGAAACCCAGACATTTATCTGAAATTTTTTCCTAAAAACCTATTGTTTCTATTGAGACAAGCTATTTTAGTGGGAGATCTGAATCGGCATTGGGAACCACAGTTCTCTTGATTCGAACTTAGTAGATACTAAGTGTCAATATATATTCTGAAGAGTGAAAAAAATATAAACTGAACCATGCTATTCTAAGCTAAAAAGCAGTCAAGTACACAAAAAACACAATTTGAGTCCTATGTGTGTTAGTCTGTACGGTAAGTGATACACAAATCAATTTGTTTCATCCGCTGTAAACTGAAAGGATAAAACAACTTAACATTTGTTTCAATTCTCGAAATTCTTTTTCGACTTTGTACTGTACACCAGAGATATTCATCGCGCCGCTGCCGCGGCAGGTTTTTTTTATAGATTAGTGCGGCGCGGCAGATCATTCATAACGGTGGCGCGGCTCGACTTTTTTGCAGAAATTTACTCTATAATTCTAAAAAATTTCCAGCTTCACAGCTGAAATTAAACTAGTCTTTCACATAAAGTAGAAAAATTAAATTCTTTTTCTAAATGCTGCATTTTACAGTGATTTTAAAGTGCGGAGAATAATAAAAGCTTTAAGCTTATCTACGTTAATTACGTTGGTACGAGAAATATACTGATTACAATATGAAAATGTTTATTGTATTGTCTTACGTCTAATAGATATTTTTAATATCATTTCCAGTTCATGCTTTGATTGCTAAAATCTTTTTCCATTCTTTTTCTGTATTAAAAATACCAATTATGATAAATAGTCGTAATTAATCTATTTGTTTTAATGTTACTTTTTTAGTTTTTTTACTGATCTAGACCTATCAAAATATCGCAAATTGAAAATGAACAACAAGAATTTATTAAGATCGTGCATATTAATACATTTTATAATTAATTTTCTTCTTTAAATTAGAATATAGAAAGGCACATGATATGATTCTTTGTAGGTTTGAAATCAATCATTTTCATGCCACACATATGATTATACATATCGTAAATATTTAGATTATTTGCTTAAATGCTAGTCAAATACAGTACCAAGATCAATCAATAAGAGAGTGACGGAGAATATTACTAATAATCATTACGAATAGAATTTGAATTTATTCAAACCGTACTAATCACAATACAAAATACAAGTCTGTTAGAAATTAAGACAAATGGAAGATAGAAAAAAAAAGAATCATATACACTGAAACCTCTATTAGTGAAAATTCCCTGTTCCAACGAATGTTTCGAGCCTCCCTTCAATTTTTTCTGTAAACAGACCTATATATAATGAATACCTCCCATCTCTGAATAGTGAACACCATTTTTGGTCCTCTCAACAATAAAATCTATATATAGTGAGCATGTAAAACAATGTATGCGCGTGTATGTGAAAGAAAAGACAAAAAAGAACACATGATGCATTATCGAGCAGTAACAGGTCAATTCATCGTCAGTCTACTCATCTAAAAAAAATCATCGCATGTATGAAACAAAAGAAACAGTGAAAATGATTAGTCCGCGATGAATTGATCGTCCACATGTCAAAGAATAACGCACTTATCTATTTATAAGTAAGATGACGACGAGACAAACAATTACTCTCTCTGAAAAGATGTACTTAATTCGTCAAAGCGAAGAAAATTTTTTGTAGTGTACAGCTGCTGACAAATATAAAAATATTTTTATTTTATTTTATTTCATAAAAACTGAGTAAGTATATTTAAAAGATAAAAGAAATACTTTTTTTAACTTTGCACTTACTGGAGTGAGGTCTAACACGAAAGATACGTAGTGAGCAATTAGTCATAGTAACCATGCACTGTATATTTATAACAGTTCACTCAATATAAAACTTTCATATGATGAACGCCTCCTTTAGTTACCAATTAAGTATTGAAGAGTTCTGTTGGTGTTTAGTATAATTAGAGATAGAGAAGTTTCATTGTGTGTATACAATGAAAAGGAAAGAAAGCCAAGCTGATAATGTTTGAAACGCTTAATAAGTTCATCGTGTATTGCATCATCCACCAAGTATTTAGAATTCATTCAATGAAAAACAAAGTTATTTGCTAAATAAAACCAAGAATTATTTCCGATTATAAAGTAATCTTTTTTTCTAAGCGCAGTTCTTTTTGAGACAACGATTTTGCTTTTATTTTAATCTCATAATTCATAGATTGTTTCTTGCATTAAACTTTCATTAAATTATTTTAGATGGCATCTGATAATTCAACATCTTCTTTTCCAATTATTGTTTTTATTAATGATTCATCACCACCAGCTACGATAACATTCAATAATGAACAATTAAAGTCAACATTTAAATTTGCAATTTTGGATGATATTGATCGAAAAAAAGGATCTGAAGTGAAAGAATCAGTTGATAAAATTAAAATGTTATTGAGCAAACGAATTGATCTATATACTGTTGCTGCTCATGGCGTTACAAAAACACATTCAGCTGCATGGTGGTTAAAATTTAGTTTTGCAAAAGAAGTTGTATCCGGTGAGTCTTACTCAATCTCTAACTTCGTTTCTTGTCAGAATTGTTTTAGTACGTATCGATATGGTATATCATCAACTGAATCCATTACACGTCATCAATGCGATACAGCAACATCGTCATCTGCATCTACTTCAAATAATAATCAATCTACATTAGATGTCCATTTTAATAAAAACAAAAAAACAATTTCGTGTTTCTGAACAAAAAAATCTTACTAAATTATTTTCATTCTGAATTTCTAATAGTTTTCGTTCAATATCAATTATAGATGATCCTGCTCTTCGTGAAATTTGTACTTAACCTATTCCGAGTTTTTGACAGAGTTAGTCTCTCTTCAGAACAAATTCAAAACGTTCTTAGGACCCTAGTTCATGTAAAATAACAAAAATGTACAGCTGCATATTTAATCATGCACATGATTATGTTCTATCTCATTCAACAAGACTACGAATAATCGATAGAAATAAAAAGCAATATTGATTGTAAATAATTAACGTAAAATCTTAAAATCTTGACTTCAACAGTGCAATTGACATAAATGTAAATTGATTTTCTAAAGAAAACAAATAAAGTTCGATTCATTATAATGCCATAGATATTGCTTTAAGCATCTGATTCTTAAATTATGTTTCGCTTTCTATTTACGACTATTCATTTTTGAATATTTTAAGTTTCTTTTCTTTTTTACAGAATTTTTTAAAAAGTACTTGTAAAAGATTTTGATTTGTCAGCATCATTATATCTGAACAATTATATATTTGCATGTATATGTAACACAATATAGTTAAGATAGAAGAAATAAACATTAAAAATGTATTTTATAAACGAAGAAAACAGTTTGTAGTGATTGAAGACAAGGAAACTGAGAATAAGAAATTTTTATCATTCTTGTTGAAAAATTTTTTCAAAATATGCTATTCAGAATAGAAAATACATTAGTGAAAATTTAATCAAATATTCACTTCACCAGCTGTTACTAATGATATATTTTTAGAATATTAATATCAAATAAAAGATTTCTAACATATTGATATGTTTGATATAAAAATAAAATTTGAGTAATTTGTCTGATGTTACAAAATGTTATTTTCGGAAAGAAATCTATGAATTATTTAAAATATTCTTTAGTCTTATAATCAATGAATAAAATATAGCAGGATAATAAATTTGTAAAAAATATCTACTATGTTAGATGTCAAAAAAAAAATCAATATCAAAATGAAAGTTAAAAACTTCATAAATAACCACATTCTTTTATAAAACTACAAGAAAAATTTCTTAATCATTGTTTTATTTTATTTTCTTTCTATATGTTCATGAGACATAATATTGTTCAAATATGACATAAATAGAGGCTGTACAAAGAAGAAAAAAAAATAACCAACTCTTATTGAATCCTATTATCATAAATTCTAATTAGAAAATGTGAAATGAAATGTACATACTAATCATTAGATCTTTAAATTTTGAAAAATACACAAAAATATCTAGAATTATGTGCTTACTATTAGCTAATCATAAATTTTATCGTTTATATTGTAGCCTGAATTAGAAACTAAGAATTATGATCTGATAATCGATTGTTTTAATTCAATCACAATCTATTCTAAAAGAAAAAAAAAAGCAGCAAATAGAAATATCACGTATGTTATATGTAACATACAAATATGATCACAGATCGAACAACTGTGAAGGTCAGAATAAATTGCCAAAATATCAAAAAAATTCATTTAAAGATGAAATCTAATTCGAACATAAATTAGTCTCTTTTTATAAATACTGACTCAAATGACAGAAACAGAAGAAGAACTCAAGAGAAGTAAAACATTTCAGAATTATGTAACACGAACAAAAATTTAAAGAATATGACATGAATATGAATCAATTAAAATAATTCTAACAATAACTGATGATATTGCATTTGAATATTCACTTGATACAATGTATATTTAATGAGAGAAAAGACAACATCTAAGAAAGCAGATATTAAGTTGTCAAAAGTAAAGCAAATACGTTCTGCAAAGACTTGTTACACAGATGTTTAAAATAATCATGAATAATCTTATTACAAACTCAAAGAAATTCGATGTAACAAATTTTATATTATTCATAAAAGTAAAAAGAACACTATTCTTGGTAATCCATTGATTTTTAATAAAAAATTGTACTAAGAAAATTCTTTTAAACCACAAAACGACATTTATTCAACTCTTGATTTAGACAATAAAAAAGAAATTAGATTTTCTTCATTTATTTATTATGAATTGGGTACCATTCAATTTCGGCAGTTATATCTTTTTAGAAGATTTGTGCAATTTTAATGCAATGGGGATTTTGTGTGTGTAGCTTATCTCAATCTAAAATGTGGCATGATGACGACACTGGCCTGCCAAAGAAACATTCCAATTTTTAGAACAAATGATACAAACGAAAATGCATATTCTAGAATTTTCGATATATTTTTCACAAAGAAAAAATAAAAATTCAACCTAAAGTTGATGTCTTTATTTTTTTACTACAATAGCGATGACATATAATAAATGAATTTGTTATTTTTCGAAAATAAAGATTCATATTCTGAAAGTTTTTTATCATAAAATAAATGTATTTATACCGAAAATAAGCTAGTTGAGACATTTTATGATTTACTGTTTTTTCTCCAATATTTAGCAAACGTCGATTAGAAAAGTGAAGATTGAATCAAAACTAATATCATATAAAATGGAACTGATCTATGAATATTTCAAAAATTTTTAAGATCTTTTTTTTTTTGCATCGAAAAATTTTCTTGTACTCCCTCTCAGGATGGTGGAGTCGCAAAAAGAAAACCCATGAAAAACGATTTTTTTTTGTCGTCTAAATATTGTCCATTTTGTGTTGTATTATCATTTTACAATTAGAGAGCTTATTTGCCATTGTGGAAACTAATTTTGGACAAAATTCATTTTTTTTGACTTATTCGTCCTGAGAGGGAGAGTACAAGAAAATTTTTCGATGAAAATACAAGATCTTAAAAATTTTTGAAATATTCATAGGTCAGTTTCATTTGTAATGTTGATGCAAAATATGATATTAGTTTTTCTACTCGAAGTCTGCTAAATATTGGAGAAAAAACAGTAACTTATAGTATGTGTCAACTAGCTTGTTTTCGATATAAATACATTTATTTTATGATAAAAATCTTTTTGAATATGAATTCTGTGATTGTAGAACTCTTCCAACATAATAATCCCTCGAAAAAGAAAAATTCTTTATTTCTTTAATTTGTCTTTATTTACCTTTATTTCATAAAGTAAAAGTAAAGTACCACCCCAAATAATGTACATTAGGAAAATTATTTTGAATATTTTTTAAAGAGTTCATATTTCACTTTATTTGATATTTTAACACATCCTAGAATAGAAATCATCGATGGTACGATGAAACTTTTTCCTTATGTTCATGTAGATTTGTTTTTTTTCTGTTATTACTTTGTATGAATAACCTTGATTAATAAGAAAAATTTGTCATGTAACTAAATAAAACATTTTGAACACTATCTTAAGAAACAAGTGAATAAACAAAAAACTATTCTATTCTTGAATATGAGCATCTGTTTATGTGGTACAATACGACCAAGTCATTGTGCTGATTGTCTTCTTGACCCTCCATGAGTTGAAATATGTGTTAATACATTAGCAGCAGATAAATCAAATGATGTATCAACAACTGGGGAAAAGTTTTTAAGTCGAACATAATATCAGAAAAAAAAACAATTATTTTATTATCACTTTGTTTAGGATAACATACTAAATATTGACATGTATGAAAACTTATTTAGATTCATCATATATAAAAGTAAACATCGAAGATAAATATTTTTTTTTAAATTCTAGGGTTATTTAACTTTAGCAATATGATCTAAATTTTGTAATTTTATCCAATTAGTTTCTTTTATTTCTTGTACAAGCAGTCGTAACACCAATTAAAGATTTACCAACATCACATGATAGAACACATATTTCTTAAACTTGGTCGAAGTTCAATATTCGAATTGTTGACATCGTTTACATAAACGTTTAATTTTATTTGGAAGAATTTCAAATGAGACTTTTTTTTTTTAAATCTTCATTAACATGATTCGTTTTTTTCATATAAATATCGAATATTATTAGATATTTGTTCATTTATTATTTTCTCGGAATTATTTGAAAAATGAAATCTTGAACATTTTCTGTTATTGTGTTTACATTAAGAATATTCTCTATTGTTATTATTCAATATTTTTGAATTTATGAATCTTGTAGAAGAGTTTTTAAAACATTAGGAAAATAACTTTTAGTAAAATATCAATTATGTTTTAATTTTAATTATTAACTTAATGTACATAATTTAATAAATTCAAATAATATGATTGGTTTGTATACTAATCGATACAGATATGACCATCTAGTGTAATCCATAATGGATGATTTTCATAATCAACTATTAATTTCATATCTGAACGAAAACATTATCTTCACCATGAAGTGAATCCTTTAAACATCAAGATACAGCTAATGACATGAATGTTTCTTCATCTCCTTCAATAAAATCATCATATCTATTATCATATGTACTCTTTAATGATTTCGATGAACATCATCTACTCATCACTTTTCGGTAAATATTAAGAAATCCTCTTGGAAATGCTTGTTGTCGTTTATTTATTTATGAAAATATCTTCAGTTGTGTTTGAATGCAGAAGAGGGTCATGTCAGAAAGACAGTAAGGAAAAAAGAAAAAGAATCACTAGAGTATTATGAAAGTTTGAATTAATGAACTCAATGATTATATGAATAATTTAAGTGAGAATGTGAAAAGACTGTATGTTTAGAGTGAATTAGAAGTAAATCACAGTTCAAAGAATGCATACATATGTAGAAATAGAACAATTCAATTGCACAAATATTATAAAACTTATTTGTTCATTTCATAAATGGAATTTTTAATGTTATTATGAACTGACATTTATTTCATAAAATGGATATAATAAATAAATACTAATTATTTTTTTTGATGACTAGAAACAATATTTACCATGCCGTTTTAGTATTATTTTTGGTAGTATTAAATCACGAGCTTCTAGTACAACATGAATAAGATATGAAGCATCTTTTTCTATCATATCGAATATTTATGTTGTGTTTTTAAAAGTAATGAAATAACGAACAAATTGAGTAAAATAGAAAGTTTAATTAATTAATTTACTAATTGGGCAAGTTTTAATAATAAATTTGATTTCGGCTCAAATAAATTATTATTGTTAATTGTTTGATAATGTTTTTATCGAAGAAAATCATTCAATAAAAATATTAATAATTCTTTTTCACTTTGTATTTAAACAGGATGAATAACAACTTTAAAATTAGAATATTATCCATTTCGAATATCAATGAATTCTGTTGTATGATTATTTTCCATGTGAAAGCAATGCTATTCGAAATTTTCATATTATATGTTAACTGTTAAGATAATTATTTGATAGAGACAGTCAACGCCTCCCAATACAATTTCATTGCTAAGTTATAAAAATTCTTTTGAGACTTTCAAAATCGATCAATGAACTATGTTATATTGGTCTAGTTGAAAAACCATTTAATGATAAACCACATATTTTATTTTTGAAAAATATTTAACTATGAACGAAATTATTCATTTCAATCAACTTCAGATTGTAAGAAAATTATTCAAAACGGTATTTATTTCTATAAGTTTTCTAGAGAAATAAAACCTCAGAGATAAGAAAACAACAAAAACCAAAAAAAATTTTTTTTTGTCTTCATGCAATCAATATGTTTAATAAAGTTGAACAAAAGAGGTTGCCAGTATGAATATTGGATAGATGCGTATATGACATCTCGCTATTGAATGAACTGAAAGAATCTTATCAAAAAAAATAAAATTTCCCCTACTTACTCTTTTCACGTACATTTAATCCAATCATTAGCTTTTTTTTTTTATTAAAATTAAAACTGGTAATAGTTCATCAAAGGAAACGAACTAACTTATATTTTACAAATGAACTTATATCAATAAAAGAAGTGAATTTATTTCAAACAATTGTATTGATTCTAACTTTTTGTTTTCGAAACATTTTCATTATAAAAATGTTAACTAAAGAAGATTTGTATGATAATTTATCTTAAAAAAAAAAAAAGTTGTATCCAGTAGATTTTTATATGACAAAAAAAAAAAAGCATGTCGATTACTCTAAACAATTTTATTGAATTTTAAAAATGATCTTGAAATAAAACAAAAACGTTCTAATAATGAAATAGAATTTTAAAAAAGTTCTTTTTTCTTCTTATTCTAACAAAATTGACTCACTCGAAATTTTAAGATTTCAATTTATGGTTGACTTTCAAGAATAAATTGACATGATTCAACAAAATAAATAATGGAACAGATAATAATATTGAACGAAATTTTTTATTTATTATTAAACGATAAGCGTTTTGAAAGTGTCCAACGAATTCTTCTAATTTTAATTTAACTACTAGATAAAATAATTTTAATGAATGTGCATCAAGCCTTCAGAATTAAAATAAAAATTTAGAAATATTTATAAAATAAACAAATAATTTATATATGTGAATAAAAACATACAACATCAGGTGATAATTTCATTTCAATATCATCTCAACCTTCGCGCTTATCAATTTGTATTGCATTATTAATCCAATCTTCGCCACTTGTGATTTCATTAATATGAAAATTTGCTGTTGTGTTTGATTTTAAATCTTCTCTAATGCTTATTGACTTATTGGACATGGTGGTAAAAATTAATTTAGCATTCAGATTTATTTCAAGTAATTAAAACAAAGAAATACTTTATTTTCAATTATTAAATTTAACTCGACATTAATATCGATTAAATAAAGGAGAAGTAATAGTCATTTTCTTGAAGTCTCAATCTACCAGCTTATTCCATTTTTGAAATAGAATCTGAAAAGATTTCACATTTTTTTAATTCTACATTCTAATGAACTAGAGGCCCCTGTGAAGGGTTGAACTCAAGGGGGAAAAGCGGGACACCTGGAGTGCGTACTCCCAGTGTACTATACTGTACTCCCATTGTATTGCGGGAGTCTTGCTTTTTCCCCTTTGGTTGAACTTTAATATTATAGGAGAAATTGATTTAATTTACATAAGAAGTTCCTAAATGAAAAATATAATATAGATGACTGACATATATATGCATAATGAATGAACATATACGACGTACATATATATGTATATTTTTTTTTTCGTTCTCTGACCAATCATACGAAAGTTCTCGAAGAACTGAAAAACACTTCTACATTATAATAGATATCTTTTTTTTAAAATATATATAAACTTTTATTCTGTTTATGAGGTTTTTTTGTAAATATATAAAAAATTAATTAGTGATTAATTACTAAATCACTCACTTACTCTATCATCTCCTTTCAATCGGTTAATAGAAAAAGAGCTCTTACAATATTTAGCTTCGCTTCGATTATTTATTATTCTTACTCTCCAAAAATATAATTAATATAGATAAAGGATAGTTTTGTAAAAGTTATGCTGCTCCAAGCTTTGAAAAATAAAACAAAATAAAATATGACGGACATATATATGTATAGGAGAGAGAGAGATAATCCATGGTCAGACATGACGTACATGTATAATGAATAGACATACACGACGTATGTATAATGAATGGATATATAGGACGCACATATATATATATATATATGTATGTATACTTTTTTTTTCGTTCTGTGACCAATCATATGAAAGTTCCTGAAGAAGAAAACTTGTACAATATAATATAGATTGCAGCTAAATTCTTGAAGTATAATGTAAGAAAGAGTGAATGTCGGTTGACTTTCATTCAATTACAAAATGATCAATAATTAATTATTTATTTGCAGTAGAAAACGATAAAGTGTTTCATTTATATGCATATTTCCGTGTATTATGTAAAAATAGTAACAATAACATATGACAAACTTATATTTAGTACAGTGATTTTCGCATATTTTTATATTCACAAAGGCCAGGCAACTGATTTTTTAAGAGAAAAAAATAATATCTAATTGATACTAGAGATCGTCTACATGAATTTATGGAATATGTGAATCTGAGATGGTGAGCAATATAATGTTAACAATAAGTAGAATAAAATATATTGAAGTCTAGAGAAATGAATAATAAATATACTGTCTGATTCAAAAGAAAAAATTTATTTCTGATATTATTTATTTACTAATGAGTCCATTTCTGATACTTTGTACCACTAGAAGATATTCGAAATAGGTCAATAATAATGAGTCATCAGAAAAAAACGCTACAACGAATTCAATGTCTGGTTTCTAATAAAACTGCTGATAGTTCATAAGCGTTTTAATAAACTCTCAAACATTCTTATTATTCTGTCATTAACCCTTTCTTTCCTATAGCTGATTTAGTCCGTCCTAGAATATACTGCATTTATCTAAATTGTAAACAAAGTTTTGATGACAAAGGTTAGGTTTGTGTTGTTGATTTGGAATATATAACATGCAAGCCTTAATCTAATATAGATCTAATTACTATAAATCTTATAGTTCAACAGAAAAAAACATTAAAAAAAAATGCCACCTTTAGGTGTCACTCGGAAAGAAAGGGATAAGTTCTTAATGCCAAAAAGAATCGCAAACGTTACTGATTCAGATGAGTTCAATTATCTGAATGTAGTAGGAAAAATTCTAATAACTATTGACTAGATACAATCGAAATCTTCAGAATTTGAAAGAATTCTATCAAGATGATCATCACTTACATTTGATATCCATATTTTTGCAGGAAGTATAGAACTTACGTAAAACAAGTCTTGGATTCTCATCACGAAGACACGAATTATTATCAAACGTTTTGTTTGAGATTGAAACCTAACGGATGCTTTCGCTTCAGAAAGTTAGAAGTCGAGTTGATAAAAAATCTGATAGTACTTCGTTTAATATGATGATCATCAAAGTGTCGTTTTCTTTAAATATAATGCTAACTTCGAATAAGTTTTGAAAACAATCCTGAACTGTCAAAATTTAGACAATTTCAAACATAATATTATATTATCGCTGATTCATGTATTCATAGGTGATGTTCAACTCCTTCTGTATATATTGTCATGCAGATCATCAGTGAAACTGGAATAGTTACTAAGAATATCTATGAATATCGAGCGAATTTGTAAAATCGCTATTCAGAGAGCAATACTATAAAACAAGCCTTCTAAGATTCAAGTAGAGTTTTGTTATTAAATGTTTAAATCCACAAAACATATCATGTATTGCAACTATTTACTGACCAGCCATCTAACAATAATAAAAAGATTGGTGACGATCATAGGTCTGTAGGTAGATTCTTTAACTATGAACCAATGAAACATAGGATGAAAATCAAAGTTTCATAATACTACGATATCCTAGCATCAAAGTATTTGAGTACTCCAGAAAAAAATTTTTGCCTTATGTTTCAGCTATTTTACCGTCTACACTGGTCATTATCATCACTTCAAGCACAGTGAGCTATTTGAAGCACTGGTGTCGAACCAGTGACTCATGGTCAATATTGTAATTCGAACTCTGCTGTAAGCTATGTTAACTAGCACTGAGTCTATAATGGATGTTTTCTATCGACCTGAAATGCTTAAGCATTAGATTCTTAGTACTTAAAGGAAATGAGATCAATTGATATCGATGCTTTTGATCAACATGTTTTATCATTGATTCATTTAGTTTCCATAACCTTTGCTATTTATTTTTACTATTATCATTTACAATATGTTTGGAAATTCTTAAAAACTTATACTGAAAAGATATTAATCTATTTTATAAACATCTAATGTAAAAAAACTAAAACTAAATTATAAAATCATGCTGATAAAGAGGTATGATTTATTGTTTGGTATTGATATTTTTTTTATTATTCATTCTAATGGTATTGAATTTGTTATCCGACTATTCAGAATCAGATTATCTACAACTTTTCTAGCGGATGATTTTCAATTGGACGGTACTGTTCGTTTGGAAAATAATCAGAAATAAAAACTTGAATATTACTATCATTTTAGCATAGCGTTCAGAATTACCCCACTATAAGATGTGTGTGTTCATAATTGCCCCATACGGGGT
Source organism: Rotaria sp. Silwood1 (assembly GCA_905250075.1). NCBI lineage: Eukaryota > Metazoa > Rotifera > Eurotatoria > Philodinida > Philodinidae > Rotaria > Rotaria sp. Silwood1. Next base: position 8,237 of record CAJNOP010001641.1, on the reverse strand, counting down.
TATTCTGAACAAAACGATGGTGCTTCTAGCAAAATAGGTACTGAACGACTTTCGCAAGGTACTTTTTGAAGATTTTTAGATAGGTATGTAGAGAAAGCTTCAAGCTACATGTCAGTGTTTTTTTTCTTCAAAAATAACAAAAAATAAAAAAGTTATTAAAACTTTTATTAAAGTTTCTAAAAAAGCGTTCAGAATAGCGCCACTCTACTCTATTCGACTTGTCCACGTAATGCGACACTTCGCTGATCTAGTTTCGCAAAAAAAATTTTTTTCGAGTTGAACAGATTTGAATGGGTTACTACCCATGTAGCCAATGATGTAAAATAATGCATGAAAAAATTGCGAAAAAATGTATTAAAATGCATTGGAGTCATGGAGATTGTCAATTAATTGAAACATATTTTTTTCTCAAAGTTTTCATGCATTATAATAAATTGGAAAGAAATAATGGTAAAATTTTCAATAATTCATTGAAAATCAATGCATTTCAATGGATTATTTTTCAAAGAATCCATTGAAATGCATGAAATAGGTTGCATTATAATTACATTGCATGCATTATTGACTACATGGGTAGACGCAATTTTTAACGCTGATTACGAATTTGATATTTATTTTATAAAAAAAATGAAATTTTCCTATCGAAAATTGTATTTTAAACTTTTCAAAAATCGTATTTGAATTTTCTGATCAAGAAAGTTTTTCATAAAATGCCGAAAGACATACCATTCGATGCAGAATTTCATTTTCTACAAAATGGGCTGTTTAGTTTTGACTTTGGTAGCTGGGGACATCTTGTAGACTCTTATATAGGTTCCCACTTGCTGTTCAGTTTTTGAGCTCCCATATCGATGAATCAATCTGATTCTTTCGTAGAACGCTTAGCTACATAGAAAAGACTAACCCTAACAAAAATCAAATCATTCTGACTATGTTAAGTACCTCAAAAATGGCTGACAAAAAACTGTGTCACACTGTTACGTTTGTTTTTCTTTTTATCATTGTGAAGCTCGTTAAAAGCTTTACAAAATTCGTCCTTGCGGCATTTTATTTGGACAGCGCCTTTCGCAGGAAATCACAGCTTAAAGACAAACACTTTAAATTTAGGGTTCTTTTATGACTCCGTTACGCGATCGAAAAATCTTGCCAGATACTCGAGAGATCGACAGAAACTATTCATTTTTATAGCATAAATAGAGGATGACGAGCTGCATCGAATAGTGCTTGAAGGAACTTTCTAGCTCCTAAAGTTCTCGAGATAATTGGAAAACAGTATGTTAAAAACGTAACACCGTTACGCTTGGACAAGCCGTAGTACTGAAACATCGGACTAGCCATTTTAGATGACCACATTATGCTGTACTTCCAGTCAATTAGACTTCTCAAGCACATGAATGTGATCTTGTTGACTGTGTTTATGTAGTGCAGTGGTGAGTTTGCGAAGATGAATGTGTGTAGTTGAATCGTTGAAAAAAACTATCACACGGTATGCATAGCAATATCCTCTCTGACATTGTCACAGGCAATAGCAGTGGCACGCACACAAACTTTTGTGCATACATCTGACATTAATATCCATTGTACTTACAATTATAGTGATATCTCATAATGCAACAAGAACTTTCAACAAACTTACAATACGATTTGCATCGGATTTTATAATATCAAACAAGATCAGATGTATGATATTATAAGATGTTACCATTCTATTAGTTGACGTGGGTTTAGATACTCGAATAACATAACAAATTTATTATGAGCCAACTGTCGGATCTGACTAAACCTGATCAGATTCAGTCTTGGATTCAATCATTTTGAATAAAGATGTCATAGTTTTTTATCAATATGATTTTATTTCTTTTCATAACTGCAAGACGATTGTTAATTTAACTTTTGTTCTTATGTTCTTGATTACAACATCGATAATAATGATTGTAACTAATGTAGGCCGTGGAAGAAAGTCATCATTTTTGTGAATAGATATTTTAACTCCTGAACTCATACTCTTCTCCATCTATGCATACTCAGTTACTCTATCAATTATTTCACCAAGTGTTAAATATTTCTGATAACCATAAAATAAAATCTTTGATAAAAATAGTTAATCATGCTTTGCTGTGTCGATTCGTACACTCATAATAAAAAGATAGATGCTACTCAAACTTGGTATTTATTTCTAATTCTATTTTAACTAAAGTGTATTTGCTGCCTTCGATGAATCTGCTTATCAATAACAATGCTAACAATAATCAGTATAACAATTTCCTAATTACTCAGTTATAATAGAAATAGACATACCACATGAATTTTTAATTAACTGGAATTTTTGAATTCGGTGATTGTTGAAATCACTCACAAATATGTTTCCAGCTGTGTCGAAAGCCATGGTTTGTGAATAATCTAGTTGACTTGATGTTATTCCACTGTTACCCGAACATCCAACCAAACATTTGAATCCATTTGGAGTTGATCGGATGATTCGATGATTTTGACTTTCCACAATATATAGATAACCGTCGGCATTGAGCGCAATATCTGTTGGCCTATTGAGTATGAAGTATACCATTGCTCCGAAACCAGCAATTGTTTTGGCATTTTTGTTACCAGGTACGAAAAATTGAATTCTGTTATTACCAGTATCAGCTACATATAAATTGAGTTTATTATCGACGAAAATTCCATGCGGATGATCAAGCATATTTGGTACAGGACCAGAGCATCCTGTGCCTGCCACTACTATCGGTACGGTTTGTCCATTGTTGATCGGTATCTTAATCACATGATGTTTATTAGTCGATGAACAATATAAATGGTAGTTGATGTCGACGAAAAGACCTGTACACCAACCATGGACATTCATGGCAATCTCACTTTGCGTTGCGTTAAATGTCCATTTATTGACGTAACCATTTTCATTAGCATTGTCAGCATAAATGTCACCATCGATTGTGACAAAAAGGCTCCATATATTGGTCGAATTTGTCGAAATAGTTATTGTTGAAGTTGAACATCCCATTTGTCCATACTAAAATTTGGCCACTTTCCTGATTAACTACGTAAACGGCGTCTTGATCATTAATGAAAAGACCAGCGGGTTCTTGTCCAACGAAATTCTCTTCAGCAAATGTCATCGCATCTTTTTTCCATGATGCACAAACACTGAGATTAGGTCGATTGTATGAGACAGCTCAAAAATCAAGCAGAACTTTGTTGATTATTATCATAGGTTCCTGTGATTCCTCTGTTTAATAAAAGTATCTAGATTATCAATGAAGTGGCTATAGCATACTTCGCAGAATAGTCCTATAAGAATTCTTCGGAATGTTTTTCTCACTTATCACTTATGCTCATACACAACCGTATATTATTTAACAAAATCGGACAACAACAATCATTCTAGATGATTGTTTACAGAAGTGTCATAATATTCTTAACCTCGGTATCAAGATTTACACATAATTATTACTAATAAAAATTGCATACTGAGTCTACTATTAATCGTTAGTACTTAAACTTAAGTTTTTTCTCTCTATCTATAATTTACTAAAACTTAATTGAGCAAGTGTTGTGCGTGCTAGTAATACTATTCGAATTAATTTTTCTCGTTCGAGAATATGTACTTTGCAAGAATAGTTTTATTGTAAAAAGGTTGGTTGACAGCATACAATTTCATCTTGGGAAGTTTAACAGAGTCAGTTTCCAAAACTCCTTGTCAATTTGTGTTTAAAAACTCGTTACTTGAAGTAAGCTATACAGCACTTAGAACTATTTAAGCTCAACACAGAGTTCATCCTCCTTCAAAATAGATTCGAGGTTAAGTAAATCCAGATTGTATTATATTTTCAGGATATGTTTTGACATATAACGGAGAGAATAAGCTAAAATTTTTAGCCCCACACCACGCAGTTTTCAGAAGATAAGTATCAGACAAGAATTGGAAACAACTCATTTGGTCTTTCAATAGACTTTTTAGGAGTTTATTCTCTATGTTCAACTTCTTTTGATTGCAAGAGCATGTAAGCTCGAAAAAACTTCGTTTTTTGAAGGAAGTCCGTAAATGTCACAGCTAGTGCATTAAGTAATGCCTACCATCTATTGTTTGTGAACATTAATTTTTAGGTAAAGCTACTTAAGGTTTACCTTAATTCATAACATTAAACTAAAATCGAATCCGTTCGTATTACAGATAAGATAAGAAAAGTAATCTACTAGTTCATAATCTTTAGACTTCAATACTTTTAGAAGACATTCTGTGAAATCATTTTGGTGAGAAAAACGTGTAATAGTTTTACACAAAACTTATTATATCCCGCAACCTTACTAAGGTTCTACTTATCTGAGCAATATCTTATAAGGTCTATTAAAGTTCCATGGTATACCTCTTTTTTAGTGTATGTGCAGCCTTTCTTTTCATTCTCATATACCTTAATAGTTGAGATACTCGTGAACAGTTTGTGAAAATTTTTCACAGCGCAACGATTGATTACTCTGTAGATTGTTGCTACAGTGTACACGTCTTGTCTCAACATCACAAACTCATCGCATGAAAACTTAAATATGCGCTCACTCACATCTATACCTAAGATCGTATTCGAACACATGAGAATATTCCTAATTTTCATAAATTACACTCTTATGTGAAATCAGTAATAATTCTACGTTGCGAAATCATGTCTTACAAAAAAAATTCGTCTTTATCTGAGGCGTTGCTAATGACCAAGAAAATCATCATGAACCAAATGAATATTTTCAACGATGTGAGTTGTGTCTGTAAATACCCTTTTGCTGCTTTATATATTATCAGTATAGCATACGAGTTAAATCAATAAAACTTGTCGCTTGTAATGCTATATCATACATTTTCAATACTGAGTTTTACAGTAATCCGATCTTTAAAATAGATTTTATCACGTCGTTTACAGTTATTGGCGTCAGAGAAAAATAACTTTCAAAAAAAGATAGAAGTTAGGTGTTTGTTCTCTATACTGCCGGCATAGGAATGATTATATACTGTCTTCCAGGATTTTCCAATAGATCTATTCTATTCCATGTATGATAAAAAATGTTCAAAGAATTCTCTTGAGTAGTTACTGATCAAAGTCTTTCCTGCTGAAAGAAGTAAGGGGTAGTGCTCAGCAGAATGCATATTGTTGTGAAGAACATCATAGTGCTCACTCAGTGGGCGTAGTACTAAATAGTACCTCATAGCAGTTAGAAGATGGTTTTGATGTTTATAAGAAGTAGTGTAGTCGTTTGGAATAATTATTGCTTGTATGAAATGAGTGTCGACATAAAAAGGAAGTACTGAATAGGGCTACCGAATTTTAGGAATTTCGCTCCATGGAATCTTCAGTCGAAACTTTCATCTCTTAATTGAATCAATTTCATTGAGCCCTAAAATATGAGGACCAACTTTTTTAATTTATGTGCCAGATATCGTCATGCTGTGCATAGAATGTTGTAATAGGTGAGTGTGTCTATTAAGAGAAGACTCAACTTCATATGCTAAACTCTCATCCAAATCATACCCACACCCTTACACTTTGGAAGCTATCTCATCCTCTATTTCTACCTCTAGAAAAAATTATTAATATAATTGTTTTTCTTTCATATTTATAGTTAAATCATGTCAGATATTATTTAAATTGTAAATTATCATAGTATCTGTTATTCGTGACTTTGATGTTATGCGCATTAATTATAATAAGCACATATATCTCATTGTGATGACTATCTATGTGTAATCTTCTTTTATTTCAATGCCAATTTCAAATTTCCTATAGAGTAGATAGATATGATAGTTTAATTTTTTTTACCATTGTTCATTTCAATAATGATCAAGTCTAAGAACTCTCAGATAGCTTCATAAGGGTGGGTGTGAGTATCTACTCTTCACACATCCACACCCATCTTCGACGGCAAAATCGTAAAGAAAAGCTTCTGAGTCGTTTGCATAAATGTCTTTTTCTTAAAAGGTTGCAAGAAAATACATAGTTCGTAGGAGATTACAAAACAAAACTCTCGTTTGAGGAGAAATGAACTAAACTTTGCACAATTTATTAACTTTTTCCTAAACTTCGCCTTTTTGCATAAAACTTGGTTGAAAATAACAACAGTTCGATTAATTTTTATATAACTAGACAATACGACACCAGCTCTAATGTGAAAATATTTGATCCTTTCTCTCAATCTTAACCATCTGGAATCGCCACTCGTGTAACAAGATCTATACCAGTTAATTTGAATAGTTAGCGTTTATTTTAATTCAGCATTTTCGCTTTGTTCACCAAAGTCGATTTATGCTGAAAACTGCTTTATTATAGACACTTTCTTTGTGAAAGATGAACATTTTTGATTATTTCTCACAGGAATACAGTTCAATATAAACTCTTTTTGCAAACGCTACATTTTTCTCCGCAGTTTCTCTTGTAGAACAGCCTTGAATTTTGAAAATAACTAATGTACTCCATGGATGTATCCCATCTAGAAAAAAATTGTAACTCAAGTGTACCCCACTCGGGATCTTTTGTATCCCATTTGGGATCTTGCGAGTTGACAAGCCAAGTTAATAGACATACATTGAACTTCCTTGATTAGATTTTCGTCTATAATAGTAGAAAAACAGTATTCTTTTGAGAGAATCTATTTGTATGATATTAGTCAATATGAAGATTAACATATTATTTAAATCGATTTCATTGACCGTTTACATTCGATTAAGTAAAAACGAACATATATGTTCTTAATGTTCTATTCTTTAATTAAATGTAAATGTTTATTGAAATATGCTATTTAATTAAATAATGATAATATTTCCAATAGATTTATTTATTATGATAAGCTATATTATTTTGTTTCTCCTTAGTATACTTATCAAAATATTTTATATCGATATGAGAAAAATTTTTTTTTTTCTTTTTCTTTTTTCGAGAAAAAAAAACAAGTCAAAAATTTTTCTATTCTATTAAAACAAAAGAAGAAAAAAATTGAAATAAGATTGATATGCAATAAAGACACAATGATAAGTAACAATTTGTAATGATGATGTTGAAAATGATTCTTTTTTTATTATCATTCTTATTAAATATTGTTGATAATAAATTTTTTTCTTTATGACGAATTTTTTTCGATTATGTCGAGGAATTGTATTTGAACGATGATGACTAATAAATTTTCTTCATTTTTATTTGAAATAATTGTTTCAACTAACTTCGAATTAAGTTTTTGAGATGTTGAACTTAATAATGAAGAATTATTTACTGTTTCAATTGATTTACCTTAAACAGTAAGATTTTAAATGATAAAACAAATTTATTTTAAGAAAAAAATTCTATTGTAAAATAATTAATTATATGAAAATACTATCGAAAATAATAACCAAATTCTTAATATGAGAAAATGAATCGATGTGAAGCTAGCACGAACACCAATCAAAATCAATGTCCCACCGACAAATCAATATCCGCACATATTTTCCCACTTACAATTCATGATATACCAACACAACTTTCCTTAGCAACCGGATAGAAAAAACGATGAAAACCATATCCATGTGAAGCTAGCACGAGCACCAATCACACTTGATCTCTCCTTCAACCAATCACCATTCATCCATAGTTTACCACAATGATTCCATACTATACCAACATACTTTCCTTAGCAACCATACCCAAAATTCCACCACATCCTAAAACTATTCATTCCATACCAATTAACCAGGGAAAACCTACAAAAAACTCCTCGACCGACAAGACACACACTCACGCACATCATACGATCCATTTCCATATTCAGATCGACTCCAGTACACTCAACTTCTATAAAACGACATAATGAATATACCACACGAGAGAGAATTTCCTTCTCCATACGATGGTGTATTTTCTATAGAGAGAATCGATTTTCATCGAGGCTCTTAACGGGAACAAAAAAATCCGATTAGCATATCTCATATGGTGATATCAGATATTAAGGCCCCATTCTTCTGGACTCAATTTCCATTTCTGGGAGAGAATGAATATACCATTAAATAGAGAATTTAATTCTCTACAAAATGGTGTATTTCCTATACAGAGAATCGATTTTCATCGAGGCTCTGCACGGGAAAAAAAGATCCGATTAGCACATCGGATATGATAATATCGGATATTAAGGCCCCTCCTTGTGGATTCAATTTCCATTGCCGGGAGCGAATGAATATACTATTAAATAGAGAATTTAATTCTCTACAAAATGGT
>CAJNOP010001640.1:16425-26639 GCA_905250075.1 Rotaria sp. Silwood1 | reverse complement strand
CACCCACATCCACACACCCACACCCACACCCACACCCACACCCACACCCACACCCGACACCCCACACTCACCCAGACCCACACCCAGACCCACACACACGCCACATCCACATCCACATCCACATCCACACCCACACCCAAATCCACCCACACCCACATCCACCCACACCCACACGCATCCACGTCCACATTAGCTTGTTTGTCTGTGGATGTTTTCGAGCTAACGCTCAATTTTTTTGTAGAAAATATATCTGATGAATCCCTTCTTCATTTTAGTAAGACAGATTATTTGGACAGATACGTTTACTGCTTATGTTCGATCCAACTCAACACAAATGAGTAAGTGGAGCGCATTTCTAGAGTCACTTACTCCGCGTAATTATACAAAAGTGACTATAAGAGGCACTTTTGACACGACTGGAAGAATGTGTAATGATCCAGTGGTTGCCACGTCTCTTGCAAATTCTTTAAACACAAACACAGCCTATATCTCTCCGTTAGCATGCAATGGGAATGTATGGCATAATTGTGCAACTGTTGGGTTTCGAGGTGAAGTTTGGTTAAACCCTCCATTGTCATGTTATGGCCACAATTGTCCTACAGGTTATATTATTCGACCTAATATTGGTACTACTAATTGGGGAGGTGTAAACACAACAACATGTAACGGACCAACACAGCAGATGACCTTAATTTTTGAATATTAATGGAACGCTTCAAAATATATTCCAATCAATCGATCGCTATTCTTTCACTTCTGTATTTCTCTGTTCTCCCATTCTCCAATTCCTCTATTCTCTTATTCCTATCTTTTATTTATTTCTCTATATCTTTATTGAAGAACATTTGATTTCGTACCGTCGCTTTATCCAAACTTTAACTTTTTATAATTTTGTTTCTTCAAACATAATTAATCATTCTCTTTGAAAGTACTATTCCCTTATTAAATTATCCATTGCACATTGAAATCAGAAATATGTGATGCACAAACAAACTGCAGCGTGAAAATATTTGCATGTTCATGAATAAGAGAAACTTTCTCGTTGAAAACGAACTGTATCATGCTTTTTGTGCACAGTTTTGAATAACTTAAATTGTAGATATTTATTAATCTTTATTTTACTTACATAGATTACACATAGTTTAAGAAGCAAGAGGGTGTGGGTATGGGTGTGAGTGTGGATGTGCGTGCGAGTGCGTGTGGGTGTGTGGCTGTGGGTTTGGGTGTGGGTGCTGGCCTGAGTGTGGATGTGGGTGGGGTTTTAGTAATAAAATATCAGTGGCACATCACATTCGCATACCCACAACCCACCTACTCACCCACACCCACACCCACCCTAGTTCATTAGTTATTGAATTAGAAGAGAGCAATCGACGAAAAACTGTCGCCGCTCTATCATAATCGCCCATACTATATAAGCAGTCTACAAATGTAAATAAGGGTGTGGGTGTGGGTGTGGGTGTGGGTGTGGGTATGGTGGGTGTGGGTGTGGGTGTGGGTGTGTGGGTGTGTGTGGGTGTGGGTGTGTGGGTGTGGGTGTGGGTGTGGGTGTGGGGTGTGGGTGTGGGTGTGAGTGAAATAATTAGCAAAACCAGACCCACACCCACACCCACGCCCACACCCACACCCACACCCTTGGTTATTTCATTTATGCACTTGGTTGTATAATAAATTTTTTTGTTCATCAAGTTACTGTTAACATTGCGATGTGTTTTACTTGTAAGTTTATTTTTCATTTAATTTATTATTATGAGAATTTCAGTTGGCATATTGGTTGTATCATTAAATATTCTTTCTTATCAAATGCTTCCACAATTTCATACAGATAAAACAATAAAGATTAATTGAATTTTTTTCTTATTTCGAATAAAATGTGTTTTATAGTATAGAAATAGGGATAGATCAAAACATGCCATCGGTATTGATTGTTTATTATTAAATAGTTGTCATTTTCTTGGTGAATTGATAGTAGCTGTTTTCTTAGGTTCATTACTAACAAAAACAGGTGTCAATTACTGTATGGTAACAGCTGCTGGATTTACATTAATTGAAAATGTATGTATTTTTTTTCTTGTTCTATTTTAAAAATTGATCTACCCATACCCAGGTCTGAAATTGTGTGGGTGTGATGATTTCTTTAATTCATCAACATCAATAAGAACATTGACACCCATAATCAAACATCATATCATGGTAAAGCTTAAACCACACTGTGCATGGATTGCATCTTGCGCCCGAAGCAGCTTGACAAGGTTCTCTTTATTTTTTTTTCCAAGTAAAGTAAGCTGAACGAATCGCAAATATGACTCACAAAGAAAAAAGAACAAGGTAAGTTGGAAAATTTCTCTTTCTCGCCTTCATTTTCATCGAACGACACTGCATTTCTACACAATGTGTTTGAGTAATAGCTTTTTCTTCGCCACCTCAGTGCGAAAAGAAATCGACGTATGAAGCACTTTATTGACTATCAGCAGTGGGTTTTTTCTGATTTGAAAACAAACACACATACATGTACAATTGAGATCCCCATGTCGACGCAGGATTTGTGTGTGAGTGTGGGTATAGTTGTTGACTTCACTAACACTTCCACTGACACCCACATCCTGAGTCAGTCTTTTCGTATTCATGAATTAGTTTTATTTGATATTTAAACTTAACTTTCAGATTTATCTCTGTAGTACTGATGTTTATTAAAACAACGAAATAGAAATCGATCGAAGAACTTGAGAGAATTTTATTATGCTCAACGAACGCATGATCCAGAATAAATCGCCGCACTTTGCATTCTATATATTAATCACTGAAGAGATTCTAGAGTGTGTGTGTGAAAGAGGAGAGATAATTAATTCACACACCCATACACAAACCGACTCCCACGCCCACACCCATACCCTCTTTGAATAAATGGTGTCAATAAACTGGAAATTCAAAAAATTATACAATGCTTGCGAGGCTTTGAATTATACTTATCTAATTGATTTGAATCAAGAATCTGATTCATGATTCTGTCTAGACCATATCGTATTCGTTGAATTTGTTTCAAATTACCACGAGCAACTTGCATCGCTAATTCCAAGGCCATTTCGTAGTATGCAAGAGCTTTATCAAATTGTTTTTGATTATAATATGCAGACCCTGTTCGAAACGCATAAATTTGAACCAGGGACGGATGGTAAATATCAAGAGTTTTCAGTGCCATTTCTGCTTTGTGAAAGCAAATGATAGCACTATCGAAATCACCTTGGTCATTGTGTATTCTTCCCATGGTAACAAATGAAACAGTAGTGGCCAACAAATCTCCGAATCGTAGATCAAATCCCATTTGACACAGTTTTTTTGCTTCTTGATATTGACCTTGTTGTGCTTTGACACGTGCCAGAGAATCAAGTGCAGTCGCATAGAAAAGTTTGCTCGGCATATCTTCCTGTTTGATATCAGTGCTATGATCCATTAGCGACAGAGCTTCTTCTAAATAAATTTGTGCTTTTTCAAGATATTCTAAATTAAGATATTCCATTCCAATATTAATTAGTAAAACTATTTTGCATCCTTGGTGCTCATTAAGAATTAATGCTTTATGAAAATAGTTTATAGCTGTCTGATGTTCATATATTTCAGAATACATATGAGCAAGAGTCGTATAGTTCGTTATGAACAATGGATGGTGTTCATCTAAGAGTTGCCTATTCACTTGTAATACTCGTTCATATGATTGAAGAGCACGCATATATTCATTCTTTTCTTCCCAATATTGAGCTATTTCAATATGAATATCAACAGCTTCAAGAAGCTCATCGGGATTTATACGATAAATCATATCTAATGCTTTTTGTGAATATTCAAGAAAATGTATATCATCTTGCAAATGTTTCGAGACGACCATGAGATTCTTGTAACATGCGAATAGTTGATTAGATTGAGAGGAAAGATAATGCAATTGATATTCAACAGTTTTCTGAAAATGTTCGAAAGCCTTTTCATAAGAATCTTGTAATAAAAGTATCATAGCTATATTATAATGAACTGTTGCTAATCGTGATTTATTGATTAATGGAAGTTGAAGATAGACATCCAAAGATTGATGATAATAGCTAAGAGCAAATTCTAGATTATTTTGTTCATGATAAATTCTACCGAGATTGAGAAAATTGTAGGCAAGTTCTAGTTTTGCATGAGACTGAAATTCTTTAATTATATTAATGGATTTTTCAAAGTAGTTTATTGATATGTCATATTTAGCTTCTTTTTGATGTAATATTCCAAATAGTGTATAAATCACAGCTAAGCTATTGCCTGGTTTTGATCGTTTCAATTCAAGTTCAATTTTTAATACATTGGTTAAATAATATCGGGCTTGTTCGATTTCATTCTTATCTAAATGAATTTCTGCTTTAGATATGTAGAGTTGAATGAATTTTGAACTATTCGGTAATAGATGTTCTTTATAAAGGTTATCAGCTTTGTCTAAATACGACATACCTTCATCACCACCTAAGATATTTCCTAGACCAATATAAGTTACAGCGAGGTGAGTTGGATCGAACCATTTACTCTTTAATCGAAATTCAATTGATCTTTCAAAAGCTTTTTGAGCGTTCATTATATCGTAGTGACGTAAATAAATCCATGCAACAATATCATACATATCAGCAATTGATGGATGATCGGGAGGTAAAGTAGCTAAATGCAGTTCTAATGCACGTTGCATCGATTGAAATGATTCAATCGTCTCTTGTTTACTGGCTGATTGCGCGATACTTCTATATAAATGAGTTTCGCCCATTCGTTCATGTCCATCAGGTAAATTATCATAATAGATTTTTCGAGCAAAATGAAAATGTTCGAGTGCATGTCGATGCTCTCCCATTTTACTGCAAGCTATGCCCTTCATCATTGTATATCGAACTATTTGAATAGTATGTTTTTCTTGTTGTCCATATTGTTGAATATCTTGATCAATCAATATTCGCACTTGATTTAGCACTTCTGCAGTTTCATTGTACTTTTCCCTTATCAATAGACAATTAGCTATTTCTATTAATATGTCTATTCGTATTGAATAAGACGAAGATTCAGTTGTAATATGATCTAAACTTATATTGAAATAATTCATAATCTCTCCAAAATTTTGATGACATTGACGAGAGAGACACATAGCTAATTTTCCCCATATGATTGGCATTAGTTCATTAGTTATTGAATTAGAAGAGAGCAATCGACGAAAAACTGTCGCCGCTCTATCATAATCGCCCATACTATATAAGCAGTCTGCAAATGTAAATAAATCATGTTTGTTATCTTTTATTTCAGGAAAATAATCAGCTAATTTTTCGATTCCTTCACTTTTCTGATTGCACAAAGTTAATTTTACAATCCAAACATTATCAATTTGATATACCAAATCAATATGAAAAATAGCACCGATTGTAATTAAAATTTCTTCTTCACTTGACATCCAACTAACATGTTGAATATCAGCAAATGCTGTCTCACATGTACTCGTTTCAATTGTTATTTCGAATAAAATTGATTCCAATTGTGGCCGCTGTTGTCCTTGTCCACTGAATATTAACGAAAGATCTCTTGCGGTTGTTGTCGAAAGAAAACTATTCATCGAAATAAAACAACCAATATTCTGTTTGAGTTGATCAAATTCATAGGCAGACATTAACTGACCTCGATAAACCGTAAGACAATATGGATAAAGATTCTTCTCGAGCAGTAAGTCTAAATAATCTCCATGTAATTCCATTAGTTGTGTATGAATATCAGATAGAATAAAACGAATCTTATACATGTCATCAATATTCTCTTGACGTAAAACTTTGTTAACAAGACGAAAAAGAAAAGTATCACGCGTATACCATTTAATGGCTTGTTCAGAACAATAGGTTTCTTCGAATTCACGTATTTTATTCAGTTCAATTGGATTTTCAGCGTAGTTCGAACAACAAAATTCGATTAGTTCTGTTTTAGCGGCGTCCGCATCGGGAACAGCAAGGAGAATATCCATCAGATATTGATACCACATGAATTTTGATGATTGACGTGAAAGATCTTTTGTTGATCGACCCAATGTTAATATATTAAATTTGAGACCCTTTTCATTACATAATTTAATATCTTCCACAAGTTTGATTTGTATTTGATCTTCATCAGTAAATATGGCACGAATATCTTTTTCAGACAATTTTTCACGATTATTTGAAGTAGTTAACACATATAGAAATGTGACTTGGATCAGACCAGTAACTTCTTGAATAATATCATCAACATTTTCTTCAAATGAATCAATTGATAGAATGAAAAGGATATATTGAGTGTCGTCAACTATATATCGGATATAGTCAAAACATTTTTCAACATCTGAGAATGTTCTCAGTAAAGAGTTTAGCTGATATAAACTTGCTCTAGCTCGTTGACTTGTATCTGTATAGCAAAAAGTCTTGTCAAGCCAAATTATACGAAAATTTCGAACATTTTCATCGAACATGCTTCTACTACCTTGGAGTTCTGTATCTCAATGTTTAAATTATTTGTAGTCATCTGCTATTGATAATTAACCATACAGGTAAATAAATATGCACATTATTGAAGATATGAGCGTCTCTAATTGCAACATTAGAATACATTATGGAAATATGTAATGATTGCCTTCGGTAGTTTTTGTTTTTTGTAAGACAGACGCATCTTTATTGAAACATGTGGAGTTGAGTATGGATGTAAATACAGGGCTATAGAGAGAGACTAAAACACTCATGCAGTCAATCTTCTTCGCCAAAGGTAAACTATGATGTAATGTAAATATCATTCCGATAGTTAGCATAAAAAATAAAGTCAATTGATGTTTATTTTCAAACATTTTCTCAACTGCATTTTTCTAATGAGAAACTTTAGTCGTTATGCTAATGTCAAGTGAAAACGGCTTGTTAGCGTAACCTTTTTGGAGCTAAAATGTGGAACTCCTATATATTCTCCAGCCTCATTAAGCTAATATCAAATATGTAAAGTGGAAAATTTCTCGTAAACTATTTTGCATTTCGAACAAAGATTGAATTCTATGCTCGCTACTTTTTATTTTCATTTGGTCAATTCACTCATACATTTTTTATTTTTTTAATTCTTTTTTTTATTAATTTAACATTGTTATTCCCTAGACTGAAAGGCTAGGGTCTAGAAACCGAAATTCACCTGTGTCTGTCTGTCTGTCTGTCTGTCGGTAACGCGGTCAAAATGGCCATTTTTTTTGGCACATGTGACCATTTTTTTCGCACAAACGACCATTTTTTTGGCACAAGCGACCATTTTCTTGGCACAAACGGCCATTTTTTTACTAAAATTAACTAGGTAACTATGGTACAAATGAGCATGTAACTATGGCACAAACGGTCATTTTTTTGGTACAAACGACCACGTAACTATGGCACAGGTGACCATATAACAACCATGGTACAAACAACTATTCCGGTAACTATGGCACAGATAACCATATAGCAACCATGACACAAACAACTATTCCAGTAACTATGGCACAGATGACCATATAGCAACCATGCTACAGACAACTATTCCGGTAACTATGGCACAGATAACCATATAGCAACCATGACACAAACAACTATTCCGGTAACTATGGCACAAATGACCATATAGCAACCATGGTACAAACAACTATTCCGGTAACTATGACTCAAATGACCATCTAAAGACTGATGTAAATGAACCCATAACAATCATCGATAAAATGTGTCAATGAAATAACTATAATTCGGGTAGTGGTGTAAAACGGCTTAGAAAAGCATTTAATTAGTCAGAGTCAGACCAAATGAGCAGTATGGACTTAAAGAAATCGTTTAAATTATTCATTATTGTAGGATTGATTGTGCAATGCTGTATCAATGAATATCTAATTTATTAATAGTTTAGAATTAATGCGCGAATTGAAGCATAAAATATTGATTAATAAAACTCAAATTTTATGAATAATATAATTCATATTTTTGTATGTACAAATAGCGCCAATATAATTACAAAAAAAATCGTATTCTTGTCTAATCTTATTGAGCGCTATTTATATTCATAAAAGCAAAAAAAAATAAAACAAAAACGACAAAAAAAATTAAATTTGTAAAATGCATTATCTTTACTTAGAGTGAGAATTCTCCGAATTAAGTTTTCTGCTCGCCTAAGATTTACTGGTTATATTATCAATTTTGCGTATTACTTTTTTAATGTAGCTTTTTATGCTATTACATCCGTACATGTATTCTATCAGTCTAGGGCTAAGTGAATCGCTTGACGATGAACGTTACTTGTTATTATAATCAACAAATTAAATGGCAAACAAGTCTGTTTTACATATCGATCATACCCACAACAGATTTTAACGCACTATTATTAAATATAATAAACATATGAAGAATTTTATTCATTATTTTTCAAAATTTTCAATTTGATCAATTTTGCAAAAAATATTTACAAAGTCTGAAAGCTGTTTTCTTCCATAGCTGAAGTTCTGTAATAGTGACCTGTCTACAATGGGGTCTTTAGTTGCTCAATGTCTGTAATGGGGAGAGAAGCCGCACAACTTCGACTTCAAACTTACACTCACTATTTTCTTCGAAAATATATGTGAGTTCTACAAAAGTGAAAACTTTATCAAATACATTCAAAGCAACAAAAGTATATAATAACCGATTCTATTCTTGGCATAGATTTTGACTATGGCAGTCTTATTGTATTAAAGTTTACTTTGATGAAAATTATTAAAAAGTGTAAACATCATTTACAATATTCGATTTAAAGTTTAGTACAAATGATTTTAGTATCGATAACGAAAAGAAAAGAATAAAAGATGCACACTACTTTCATGAGTATTACTTCGATAAATCAAATTAGATTGACTAACTAGTTTAATCACTTGCATAAAAAAATCTTGACAGATTTACAAAAACAACTTGTCATCATGTAGATAGGACTACATGAGATGATCACGATCAACAGAGGTTTTGATTCATCTTCAATTTCATCAAGTATTTACCTACAATGCTTAACATTGAACTTAAAAATTAGCCATTGCAGCAACAACAAAGTATTAATAGAAGATGAAATACTAAAATTCAAAGCGATAGCTTTCGTTTTTGAAAAGTGACTTCTTTCCAGTCTTCAATTTATTTGCGACCTAGAAGCCACTATTCACATAAACTGTAACTGAGCTTTTCTTAGTTAGCAGCTAAAAAGTTGCGTCGAATGATGGACAATAAACGAACAGAAATTCTTGGCTGTCGGTGTGAGTATTACCATACGATACATTCACACCCACAACCTAAAAAGTAAAATAGATTTCAATGTTAAAGATTTTTATTACGTCGAATTAACGAAAGATAAGCTCGACCATCTAATCCTAATCGACCAGCACTAGTCGACTCATAGATAGAATCTTCAATTGATTCAATTATCCAACCATTTTTCAATGAAAATAATTCTTCTAAATCAGATTGTTTTATTCGACGTGGTCCACCTTCACGTATTTCTTTTTCACTAAAACATAATTGAATATATAAACCATCTGGTTTAATTAAATATTCAAGATTTTTTATATAACGTTGACGATCATTATTTGAAAAAATATGAAAAACAGCTGAATCAAGAATAATGTCATAGAAATTTTGTTTTAAATTTGTCTTTGAAATATCACTTAGTATATCAATAGCTTCAAATTGAATATTAACATTCGATTTTTGAGCTTTTTCACGAGCAACTTCAATTGCTTTAGGTACCTAAAATATAATTGAATTTTATTGAAACAAAATAGAAAAGAAATCGTAAATCTACATACTAGATCCATATCTGTTATATTAACATTCTTTGTATGACTTGCAATATATATTGCATTATCACCAATACCACAGCCAATATCAAGTATTTCACCATGAAAAATTCCTTGTTCAACAAGTTTAATTATTGCTGATTGTGGTCTTTCAATTTCCCAATGTCCTTCACCAGTTCCGGATATACGAAAAAAAAATTCTTGTGGGAATCCTTCATCTTTGTTAGTTTCATTCGTCATGTTGTTTCACAGCAGTAAAAGACTAAGAGAAAAAGATGTTGCATTATCATGATGAAAAGATAACATAGATAAAAATAGCATCATACGGTTTCTTTTGTTCTTTCTTTATGATCACTGATGGCAGGCAAGCCATAATAACACATAT
>CAJNOP010001640.1:0-16325 GCA_905250075.1 Rotaria sp. Silwood1 | reverse complement strand
AAGGACAACATACATAAACTGATAGGAAAACCATTGCAAAAACATATAGGCACAACAGACAGATGCATGCTCATCTCACAGATACTTCTACTCCCATAAAAGCCATAAAGGCTCTCAAGGAAAAAGCATAAAAGGTGATCATAGAATACTCGTACAAGAGCCTGAACATACACAGCTGTAGATGCAAGCATCGATAAGAATATAAGAGTATCAAAAGAACATTTACCGCAGAAACCCTTGCGCCACAAGTATTCGCCTCCAACTTAGAAAATAGCCGAACGTACCTGATGAGGACCCTCAAACAAGATCGAAACCGGTCGTACGTTAGCTTGTGCTATTAAATGAAAATTCAATTGTATACACACCCACATCCCATACTCCCACAACTCCAACTAGTGAATTATCATGTGTTTGTTCATGTTGCTCTGGTTTTCGTTATAAACCAGTTTTTCTTCGATCATTTGTTGATACAACATGCATAACTGAAGCATGCAGAGACAAATGTAAAGTCTTCGAACCAAAACAATGTAATTATATAATTTTGGATGTCAATGATGCTTTTGCACTTTTCTAGCCTAAGAATATCTAATTTTCAACATTATAAAACCGTTTTATTACGTAGAATGTTATATGAAAGATCATATATTTTATTTCAAATAAAAAATACTACGTATTTTTGTGTTACAGAGTTAAACTAAAGAATTATGTTCATTTTTTTTATTTGATTCATCTGATAGATTGATAATGTTATCAAACAGTTGGATAATTTAGAAAATAATTTTGTTCATTCAGAAGACATTGAGTTTTGTTTTATTGCATAAAATATATATTATTATACGAGATATAGAATAATGCTACAATGCATAGTCTAGATCTCGTAGATTAAATAATTTAAAACAGAGAAAAAAAACAAACTACTAATTCTAGAAAATTTTTTCGAAATTTGATGGTGGATGATCGACGACTGACATATCATTCATTATGTTTAATGCTCGTTTTATATAACCACTTCGATATGCAGCTTCATCTTTAATCAAACCTTCCACTTCATTAATGATTTCTTTTACATTTAATATTGTCGATGATTCACGCTTACAATTGTTATCTGTCCTTCCATTATTGCCTTCTGATGGAATCCATAAAGAATGTTGAAGATTAAATACTTCAGCCCAACGACGAAAGTTAAATGATAAATGACGACAACCATATGGATTTACTTCATAAAGAATTGTACCTGGTCTCATAAATAAAGTATTCGATAAACCTGCTCCATGTACACCAATTAATAAACGTATTGATCGCGCCATTCGTGCTGTTTCATAGAGATTATCATTAAAATTAAATTGTTTTGGCCAAACTCGTAAATATGGATTCGAATGATCAGGAAATGCTTTTAACAAAGCAGCAACTAATTCATCAGCATTTATCATTTCACGACGACCAACATCGGCACGATTTAGAACAACAATCCATTCACCAGTAAATTCATTCGATGATGAATTTATTTTTTGTTGAATAGGACATGTTTGATTACAAAGAGGAATTTGTTCAGATATTTTTTTATTTTGTAATTCTTCTTGAATTGATGTTAATTGAAATTTTGATTTCAGATTGAAATTATTCAATATCCATTCCGAATAAGCTAAATAAGCTCGACGATAATTGACAGTTGGAAATGGATATGATTTCATTGGTCTATGTTCATAATGATGACCCCAAACTGAGGTTCGAGTTTTGCTCAAGCTTGTCAGTAACATATACTGAAACATAACAGTTTTTTTATCAAATGATTTATATGTTAATAATGGATAAATCGAAAACATTGATTGAATCATTTGTTCCCATCTTCTTCTTGGTAGATAAGTTCCATCAGATTGTCGAATATAATTATTCCAATTTAGTGGATAACCATCGAACATTTTTGATGTATAATAAATTTGAATTTTAGTTGGATCGACATAAGACGGATGTGATTGACATTCGGCTAATACCCAAAATCGAGGACCACATGATTCAAGAAAACCATGAGCATAATTTTCATCAGGTGGATGAGTAATTAAAACTGGTCGTTTCAAAATAGCTGAAAGATCCAATCTTTTTATAATTGCAATATTATCAATTAAATTTAAATTAAAAACATTATCAGAAGCCATAAATTTATTTCTTCGCCTTTCTGTATTTGTTTCAGTTGAATTTTGAAAAAAATAATATTGATTAGTTGATGATCGATAGTAAATATTTGTTAAAATACAATATTCATTACCTTCTTGGATGTCGGCATTTGATGTTTCAGAGCATTTCCATGATGAATAAGGATATAGTTTTTCTTGATTATCTGCTATAAAGTTAATGTAATCATAATTTAATGGAAGATTTTCTACTTTTTCATTATTAATAATAAAAGTCTTGTGAATATAAGCACTATTATTATTACGAGCTGAAACATAGGAGTTAAGTTCATTATAGAGTGATGGCGATATCCATCCTTCAGCATCATCGTAGATATGTATTATTTTTGTTGTTTCATTTCTAGTTGACGTAAATGACATGCGATCAGATACGATCGGATAACGATTAATCATAAATAAACAAGTATTCATAGTAAAAATGAAAATTAGAATGCAGCAATACGTTCTATTAATCATTCAGATGAGAAGAGTTTAAACAGTAGTTGGAAAGTAGTAATGCGATATACACTTGCTTGATATATGTTTTCCGACGTTGTACAATCGCTCAAGTGAAATTTCAACAGTATGTGATGAATGTGACGAGTATACTCTAAAAACAAAATCCGTTGTCTCGGAATCCTATAAAAGGATTTCGAGTTTATTACTATATGAAACCTTTTATAGGTTTCCAAGAAAAGGTTTTCAAGCTTTCAGAAACTTATCGGGAACCGTCAAAAGCAATTGAGAACGCTCGAGGCAAAAATCACTACTATGATAACTCAAAATTCTCAGCGAATCTTGGTTCTATATTCAATTTTTTTCGTTTGTAAGAATATGCTAGCATCCAGGACATGACAGAACTCTTTTCTTTAAATTCTTACTTTTCAACTCAGAGAAAAGTGATTGAAAGTTCAATAACCCAGAAGCTTGAAAAAACCCTGAGAAATGGTAGATTTTCCCAATTCTTAAAAAGTTTCTTGAGTTATCGAATTTCTCATTACTTTTCTCTAGGTTACAAAGTAAGAATTGAAAGAAAAAGGTTCTATCATGTTCTAGATCCTGACAAACCGTTTCAAACAAAAAAAAATTGAATTATATAGAATGAAGGCCCACAGAGAATTTTGTGGTGCCAAATCAGTAATTTTTCATCCTTGACTGATGAATAATTATCTCTCTCAAAAGTAACGATGTTAGGCGAAAAATTTTAACATAATCTTTCCACTGCAGTCCCAACATATCTTGAAAAATTCATACAATTTACATGTAAATTGACCGAAATGGTTTTTCAAGAAGGATGAGGATGGTATCAAGAGCCCGAATACTTTTGAACTGACTGTATAGTTTTTTGACCGCTACCTAACAAAACAATTCAAGATATACTCGATTTTAAGAAATCCGTTGCGCATTTTACTTAAAGTGAGGCAAAAAGCTGAAGTCAGCTATAGTTTCGGGTTCTCCACGTCTTCCACTTTCTTGAAAGCAGAGTCGTGAATCTCAACCTTCGTCTTGACGTTCTGATGCCATCAAGTCACTTAAATGCAGGGTTTTACAATCAGTCATAGTCGTTATGATCTCAAGCGCTCAAGTGTTTTAAAGACAGAGTCATAAAGTCAGTCGGAGTCGTGACATCATTAATCTTTTATATTTGTTAAATTTAATGCTTCTATCTGTATAATTTCTGAAATCAAAAAGCTCTTTATGTTAAAATCATGAAGAAAGTTCTACTCTTCGTACCTGTTTCGGTTGGGAAGCTTTTCAGTGTTGGATAGTCCAAGTTTTCGAAATAGTAATGCACTTAATTCTGCAAGTCTTTTGAAGCTAGAGTGTTGAAGTCAGTGAAGTTCTTATGTCATAAAGGTTTTATGAGTATCAACGTTTGTTTCTTCCAAATAGTCAATTTTTTC
The DNA here is from genome assembly GCA_905250075.1 of Rotaria sp. Silwood1. Taxonomy (NCBI): domain Eukaryota; kingdom Metazoa; phylum Rotifera; class Eurotatoria; order Philodinida; family Philodinidae; genus Rotaria; species Rotaria sp. Silwood1. Next base: position 12,253 of record CAJNOP010001640.1, on the reverse strand, counting down.
AAGTCTTGAAGTCTACAGAATCTAGGTTGTTGTTATGATTTGAAGTTCTGGACTTTATGGTTCGGTTACCATCCTAGTTTCGTTTCTGTTCTAATGTATCGGTGCGAATATTCCGTCCTAGTAGATTGGCACTAGTATATTTCGTCACAGAACATGTGTTTTTCGTTCTGCTGGTTGTATTCTGTTCATTAATTCTGTGTTTTTTTGGATAACTAATAGAAATAAAATAAAGCAAATGAAAACTCTAAAAAATGTGCACAACAAGGATAGACAATTGATTGCTCTAAAAGGTATGACTTAAATTTGGAAAACGGATCGACAAAAGCTTTTAACCAAATGTAATTCTGATAGAACTGAAGTCAATAAAAAATAATTAGATTTGTCATTAAGTTAATGAATTTCAACATAATCTAATCCAACGATAATATTCCCAGGACGATGGATCGGACTAGCAAATAACATCGGGTTCTATCAGTAAAACTAATGGATTTTATCAGATCTGATAGTAATTCATTGAAAATTGTAGAAATCCTTCGTATCGGATTCCGATAGGAAGCTGTCGGAAAGTGTCGGAATGACCAGGTTCAGATAGGAATCGCGATGATTTCGACACTTTTCAACATCCGACAACGTCTTAGCGGAATTCGACACCAAGGATTCTATTGGAATTCATGGGATCCGACTGATCGACTTTGACCTGGATACTTATCCAACGTTCTTCAAATTACTTCTTTAGATTATTTTTTTTCTTTCGTTTTTCTTTTTTCTTGTTTTTTGTTTTCACGTTAGCCATCGTTTTGTTGTGTATAATACACAAAATAAATATGAGTTAAATTGATCAATTTGATGTATTTAAAAAACACTAATTACTAGGAATGCAAAGAACAGAACGAAAGAAATTGTTCTGCGACAAACTGTCGTACAACGAAGTGGTCGGTCACCTAGGAGATTGAGTAATTATATACATATTGGAATGTGAAGAAGTTAATGTCAAGTGTTACTAAAAATTATCTAAGATATTTTATTTCATTTTTTAATTTAAAAAAATATGATTTCTCGCCGAAATTAAGTTTAAAAGAATTCTGAATAAAAAAACAGATCTTTCTCAACATTGGTAAAAGTGAGTGACTCTTCAAGTACATGAAGAGTTATATTGAATTAGAATGACTGAAAAATTTTTTTTCTGAGCATAATGAAATATGCATCATGTAAAATCTAAGTATCAGAGAAATTCTTTCCTTCAGTATATCCATGAATCGCTGCTTATATAAACAAAGTTCGAAAGAATTTTTTCTCCTATATAATAACAACATTTCTGTCGCATTTTTCCAGAAATGAAGATTTTCTCACGAATACAATACATTCTCAGTTCTCAATAATCTGCATAAGCCAGTTGAAAAACATCTTTAAACGTTCATAAGTTACCCTGCACTTTTGTCAATCTATTCTCAAGAGCAAGGTCTAGAAAAGTCGAAATTTAAGTAGAAAATTATTCCTGTTTTAGATGGGTAGCGTCTGTCGAGTTATATAAGACAACTGCAATCTTAGAGGTTTAAAAATTGATTTTCGCCAAAAAAAACTCAAAAGAATAAGTTTTTTGAAAACATGCAAAAATGAATAAAGATTTGAATACTACACGAAATATCCGCGTTTGTTGTCGTTTTAAAATTCCAAAACTAGTGTTTTGGAATTCTGCGTGTAGAAAATCTGAATTAATCATTTTTATGGTCTGAAATGAGCTATGTCCTCTCAAAATACTAATAGAATCATGAAAAGGCTTTCTAAGCACTTGCAAACCTATCAAGTGCTATTGCATGAGTGATGAAAAAAGTAATTGTCATTGGATTACAATCAACATACCAACGGAAAAAGATAGCGTATTCAATAAGAAAAAATAAGGATCCCTTATTTCGCAAACCAACTTTTTCGATATTAAGAATGCGATAATAAAAAATGTGGAAACCTCTGATTTAAATCCGAGAGTTATGTGTACTTCAAAAAGTGAATGAGACTGATTAGTCATCCTAGAATGTGTGGGCATAAAAATTATCCTGGCAAACCTTTTCTATAAACAGTTGATTTCTATTGGTTACTGCTCAACCACTAGGATTTAAAGATGAATAGAGCTCAGATTTGAACTCTTCGCCTTGATTTACCCTAGAAAAGTCGTTTTTCCGATAACTTGATTTCTATTGGTTACTGCTCAACCAATAGGAGTTCGAGGCAAACGGAGCTTAGATTGGAGTTCTCCGACTCAAAAAACCTCGAACTGTCATCTCTATGATCGAAAGACAGAGCTCTAATTGTCGATCAATTAGAGTGTGGACACAAACAGAACCAATTCCCGTTTAATTACCCTTGCAATAGGTGAGTTAGTCTTCTTATTTCTTTATGTTTTATATACCATTTTGTAGCTCGTGAAATTTTCTATCGAATGGTGTATAATAGTTGGGGTTTTATTTGACTATAATAGGAAAAGTTTTATACGAAAGCGGGGATAGGTCGATTCTCATATAGGAAGGCATAGGGAAAAATGACTATTTTTCTAATAACTCAGCAACGGCTCGGTCAATCCTTCTCATCTTCGAAATCGACCGAGATGTTGTTGAGACTAATGTGTGTAGAAAATTTCATCGCAATCGGACTCTCCTTTCAAAAGTTATCGTGTAAACGGACGGAAGGACATACTGACCGATTCTAGAGTGTACTCACTTTTTGAGTACACAAAAATGAGCACATACTTGGAAATTTTGACTATCAAGATTTCGTTTTGAAATAAAATGCATTTAATACCAAGGAGGAACAAACTGATTTCTTGATTTGCTTGATTTCTATTGATTTATGTTGATTTCTATTAATTGCTGTTGATTTCTATTGATTTCTTTGCTTTAATATTGATTTTTTTGATTTCAAACTGATTTCTACCACTAGAAATCAGTTTGTTTCTCCTTGTGTAATACTCAATATTAGCATAAGAAATTGGATCGAATGGCATAGACTTCACTAAAAAAATACTTGTCGTTGAAATTTGATTCGAGAGGACACTCAAAAGAAATCATCTCTACTAACTCAGAGAGAAAGCAGAATCGAATGTCGATGACAAATATTTTTTTTGATGACGCCTATGTCATTCGATTTGATTTGTTATGCTAATATTGAATATTACATGCGGGTGAATCCGCCAAGTTTCAATTTTAATAGGCTAGTTAGACGTAACGTCATCAAAATGGCCTGAGGTAATAATTAAAATCTTTTTACTCATGAAAAGTATGGAGATTCAAGTCGTTTTTTAGGAACATCTCAACGTATATACACATACCTCTGGAAAAAATAGCTACAGTGTGTATTTCAGTTAAATCGTTACCATAAGAGCATATTTTTTTGAAGCTAATTACATATTTTGAAAGACCGTGGAGTGTTTTCTATCTCCCGCTATGCATGCATTTTCATTTGCACTTATGCATTAGCAAAAACAAATTAAGTACAATGAAGGCACCCTCATGTCGAGATTTCCACTGACTTGATTTGTTTTACTGTCATCAAAACTAATTCGTTTTCACAATTTTTCAGCACTATAGAGTTACCCTTTGAAAACCGTAATTATATATTTTAATAGAGCTTGAAATTTTCTAGCATTCTTTACATGGTGCGTTCAAAAAGTTTCTGAATCGAGGGTGTGGGTGTGGGTGTGGGTGGGGTGTGGGTGTGGGTGTGGGTGTGGGGGTGTGAGTGTGGGTGTGGGTGTGGGTGGGTGTGGAAGAATAGAGAGTACACCCACACCCACACCCACATTCACATCCACACCTACACCCACACCTCACACCCATACCCACCCACTCACACCCACACCCACCCACCCACACCCATACCCACACCCCTATTAAAACAGATGTATTCTTACTCAGCTCGACGAGCTCTATCCAATCATGGGTAAAAAACCAAAAAAAAAATTTGCTGTAATTTTGCATTATGCGCACCTTAGACTAATGCCAACATTTGAAATTAATTTGTGTTTGGTTGAAATTGTTATCAAATACAGATATACAAAAGATAAAACAATACTTGTTAATTTCTCGTTATTCTTGTCATTTTTTCTTAAATAATATTAATATGACACAATATCATCACTTTCAACTATTACTTCGTCAATTGATCAACCTATTGGTGATTTTGTTTTGAATTGGACACTTTGTCCTCATCCACTTACTAATCCAAAATATCATACACTTCAAGGTCAATATTGTCGACTTGAATTACTTAATTCAAAAACTGATTCCAATATTATTCAACAACTTTATGATGCATTTAAACCAACTGAACAAACTCATCTTACTTATTTACCATATGGACCATTTGAAACATTAGATGAATTCAAAGAATTCATACATTCAATAGAATTACCTAGTAGTAATTCTGTATTCTATTATGTTTTAGTGAATGATATTGCTGTTGGATTTCTAAGTTATTTAAGAATTAATGAAGAACATGGTACAATTGAAATTGGAAGTATCAATTTCAGTCAGCAATTAGTACGAACTCGACAAGCTACTGAAGCAATTTTTTTATTATTACAATATGCATTTGCTATACTTGATTATAGACGAATACAATGGTCCTGTAATGCATTGAATAGTAAATCAGTTCGAGCAGCATTACGATTAGGTTTTCAATATGAAGGTACATAGTTAAAAACATGTGTATATAAAGGTCGATCAAGAGACAATGCATGGTTTAGTATTATTGATGATGAATGGCCTGAAAAAAAAAGAATTACAAAGATGGTTAAACCCAGAAAACTTTGATATTAATGGACAATAATTAACTAAATTAAATGCAGCACAAGTTAATCCACGTCGTAGTAAAGTTATACATGTTAAATAAAATAGAATAGACTGATTTCGATTATATACTATTACTGAATAATTTGATTAATGCTTTCACTTTGTTAATCATATATTTTCTTTAAATGATTCTTTTCTTGTGATCAGCTACTAATCAATACTTATGTTAGAATAAAAGTAGAATTTCCTCATATCATAGTTTTCATTGAATCAAAGAATCAATAAGATATGTAGATAGAAAGATGACACAGTTCATTATAATAATCGCTAAAATATAATTCATCTCAAAAGTTAGATTTAAATTATTTTAATAGAAAAATAATAATTCTACTACATTCTTTTTTAAGGAAATATAAACTATTTTATTTTCTCTGCAATGAAATTGAAAAGATGTGTTTATTTATAATCATTGCCAAATTAAACGTCTTAAATATTAATTCTTGTTGATTTATTTCTAGTAGTATTATTTCATCTATATATATAATTTCGGCAAGCATTGTCAAACAAATAAAAGTTTTTGATTATTTATAAGCAACATAAATATAAATAAATATTGTCAATCTATTATTATGATAACGAAAATGATAAATGAATATAATTCAATTTGAATACACAGAAGTAATGAAGCACAAATCGTTTCGAATAAATTGGTTAAGTTGAAGAAAAGCCATAATCTGTCTCAAATTCATCAAAATGAATTTAAAGAAAAAAGCAGTTGTAGGCAATCTATAATAGTATTTCTATCATATTGATAATAACTAATTGTTTTTTAAATAATAAAACTGAAATAATTTAATATGATATTTATTGAATCAATTTTATAAATTATTCTTCATATTTATATATTTATTTTTCTTAGAAAAAAAGGGTAAATCAATAATAATAAGATTAATTGTTTGTATTCAATAAAAAACACATTAAAATACTAAATCTTTTCACTTTTTATTATTTTATTGAATTTTAGTAATTAAATTAATTTTTTTTAACTTTTATTCTTCGATTTAATTTATTAATAAAGATTAGAGAATTTTCTCTTATTAAATCTCATCTATTTTAAAGATAAACAAAAAGAAAAAAACTTGTATCACTTTAAAATTTTTAAATGAAATTCATTTCACTATCAAATTCTTGAATATTAATATTTGATTATTTAAAGAAAAGAAAACAAATTTAATCGAAGACATTAATTAAAATAAATAGAATTCATAAAAAAAGATTCAAAGAGTTAATGTGATCATAAACAGTCCATTTATTAACTACCTAAATAAATCTATCTAAAAATATTTTTCTTAATTAAATATTTATCTGATCTTTAAAATTATCCAAGAATTGAAAATATCTTCTATAATTATTCCTCTAATGAAGAGAATTCAATGATTTGATTGGTATAATGAATTAATTGATTCATAGAAAATTTCTTCAATACAAAAAAAAAATATAAATATAAAATAAAAATTAATTTTTATTTTATCAATATTAAGAAATCAAAAAAAAGTTTTCAATATACAATTTCATAACCTAATTATAATATTTAGTTCATTCATATAATCGGACTTTTTCATAGCGAAAAATAAAATAAAATTTGCTACATATTCTAAATGATCTGTATAGTTATGTGCAACATAATTTTTTTTAAAATCGCCAGTCATTCCTTTCTTTTTCTTTTTTTAATAATTAAAAAAATTTTCTATGTTGTGGACGTTTTTTTTCATTCTAGGTTTTTGTCTTCTGTTACTTCCATCAATCTATAATTATGATCTTCCTAATGTGTATAAAAACTTTTCTTTTTTTTCTGAGTTCACATTTTCCAAATAGTTTGTGCCTTGTTATTATGTTATCTATGTTAATCAATTTCCTCCGATATTACTTAGGGCTAACTATAAGTTCTAAGCCCGGTATTATTTAGCCGTAGAGTCAGCGTTAAAAAAGTATCTTTGTGTATAATCTTCGAGAGAAACGAACGCTCTATTTTTCTATGCTAGTTGATAATATTCCAGTTAATATCATAATAAGAAATTTTCGACAAGACTTTTTTTCTTTATCATTTGTGCATGTTATATTAGTTCACAACGGGTGAGATAGATTAATTTTCAATCTTTTCATGCATTGTATTTACAAGCACAATATACCATAGGATGCAGGGTGCAAAGCTCGACAGTTTACGTAGGACTACTTATTTTATAGTTGCATTGTTTTGTTTTCAAACAAACAAAGTATTCGGCAATCAACTTGTCCATTGTGAACTAATATAACATGCACAAATGATAACGAAAAAAAGTCTTTTCGAAAATTTCTTATTATGATATTAACTGGAGTATTATCAACTAGCATAGAAAAATAGAGCGTTCATTTCTCTCGAAGACTATACACAAAGATACTTTTTAAAGCTTACTCTACAGTAAAATAATACCGGGCTTAGAACTTTTGGTTAGCCGTAAGTATTTTTCATCTGTGAAAACATTATATTCACTATTTTGAATTTGATTGGATTGAAAAAAATCTTTAATAAGTTGTTTTTTTTAAATTACAATAATATACATTTCATCGTCGTTTCTATAAAACATTGAAGTTTACTAAAAACGAAATTTGAATTTTAATGACACATTCTCCAAAGAAGAATCTTATCTTGAACAAAATCAAATATCTGTGAAGAATACAGACGCAAAATTAGATGAAAGAAAAAAATAAACAAATATACAAAATAAAGAATGAGACAGCAGTCATGACTCGTTTTGCATAATAAAAAAAAAATTTGTATTAATAAATGTTCTTCTAGAACGATCTTCGAAGTAAAATAAGTCGAGTAGAAATCCAATTTTCAAAATGACTGTGCTAGCTAAATTAATCAGAAATTTTTTCTTCGAAGAAGCATCTTTCATGTTTTAAAGAAAATTAACTTTTAATATTTGAAATGTTTAAAAAGAAAGTAGTAGATAAAGAATGGCCCAAGAAATCAATTCGAATTTCTAGACCATTTTAGAATTATTTTATAATTAATTCTATATCTAAGACGTTAATTAAGTAAAATAAATTTCGTGCATTAGTTCTGTTTTTGAACTAACTGTTAAATACATTTTCGGATAAGTTGAAAAGAGTATAGCGTCAATGATGATCTAACTTTGCTCATATCAAATTATGCAACAAATTTTACAGCAATGAAGAGAAATGACAGTACCCAAAACGACATAATTTCTTATTTCTATCAACATATGTCTTACAAAAAAAAATTATTAGTAGGAAAGCTTCGAAAAGATGGGTGTGGATGTGGGTGTGACTGTTCTTTGAACTCATTGCCATTGCCACATCCACACCCTTTAGAATCAATAAAAACGGTCGTTAATTTTGCATCAACCCAATATAAACATCAAACTAGATATAAACATAAAACAAAGGATAATAGTACCATAAATTTGTGTAATAATTCAATGAAACATTTGCATAATAAATCAAATATAAAAACAGAAAATAATTTCGTAGATTACTGATTGAAACCAATGCTTTTTTGTTTTATCAAAAATGATTTCTTTTGTGGCCTTGATGGATAAAATAAACATCATCACATTTTGCATGCAACAATGATTTTTTTTCATTTCTCTTTTCTCGAAAACCCTAGATTGCTAGTAGACGTTATTCTTGACTTATTTAATTTTTAACTAAGTGTTTTTGACGATAACGTCCATATTAGCTGTGAGTAGGAAGAATGAAATAACACTTATTTAAATAGGAGAATACCACCATTAGAAAATGACAGTTTTTTTTCTCGATTATTCTAGAGAATGATGGAAACTATTATGAATATTGCCAAATGGATAAAACAAACGATCAGTCAAATGAATTTATTCGAAGTTGAAATGACACGTTCAGAAGAACTTGATTTACGAAAAGCCATTATATCAACACGTATCTTTATTATATTATTAACATTTACTCTCACCATTCTTACAGTTTATTCGGCGTTGGATGATCAAAATCAAACAATTATCGTTCTAAATCCAACTCAATCTGATTTCGAAAATCTTTATCGAAAATATCCAAATACATTAGCATGTCCATGCACGGATATTGCCATTCCATATCGTTCATTTATTTCAATAATTCCAGAATATCATCCAGTTTGTTCAAGTATCTTCGTTTCTGATAATTGGATCAATATATTATTTAATCCGAATATAAGTTATTATTATCCACTTGATTTTCGTTCATCTGCAAGTGGTCAATTCCAAATACTTTCTTCATTTTGTTCTCTTTCTAAAAGATTTGTTAATGATACAATTGATGATTTTCTTTCAAATGTTTTTCTGACTCCGGTTGTGCTTTCATCATATTTACTTGATCTTCAAAGTCAAGCACAAAGTTCATTTATACAAACATTAACGAGCAATGCTTTTCGACAATTACTTCAATTAGTTCGTAGTACAACGTTTACTAATCAATTGCAAACAGCTTTACGAACTTCATCATATTTAGGATTCTATATTTTTCCGAATGGTAAAACAGCAACATATGCAATTCAGAATTTTTACTCTAGTAATAATAACACAATATGTTATTGTGGTTTACAATCTACTTGTTCATCATCAGTATGTGGTTTTTTTGATTTATTTGCTTATGATACTAAAGGTGACTATACATCTTCGATGTCACTTATAGTCAATGTACCTGGATTTGTAGCTGAATGTTATGCCATTGAATCACTTCTTCAATCGACACTTGAATGTTTTTTTGATTCAACATGTATAAATACTGTACTACGATTCCTTTCGAATAATAATATGACAGATATTAAACAACTTGATGTTAATCAAACTCAATTTTCACCTCGAACTACTATTGATACACTTTTTACTAATTTATTTATTGAAAAATGGTCAACAATAAGTTCTTTCACAGAATATTATAAAAAATGTTCTCCCATTCTATGTACATATACGTTCATTCAACGTAATAGTGCCCTTTATATCATAACAAAACTATTAAGTCTTTACGGTGGACTAGTTATTGTACTTCGTTTTTGTCTACCTTATATCATTATTTGGTGGTATAACCGTAAAAACAATCAAACAAGAAATAACACACGTAAGTGCATATCTATTACATTTAAGAATATGTAAGCATTTTTATGCTTAGAAATTCGATTAATTGAACGTCGTCGCATGTTATGGAGATTGGTTATAGATAAAATACGCAAGCTGAATATCAAGCAGAACGTATAGTCGATTTTAAAGGTTCTGGTCAAACATTTTTCGTTGCTTTGCAAACATTATGTTCACTTGCTAAAACAACAGTATTCAATGCTTGGTATAATTTTAAACAATCTGCATACATCACTGACCAGGTTGTATCTAAAAAAGAAATGATAGAACATATACAAACAACACTTAATCAATTTCATTCAAACACAGTAGCTCAATTTAAACAAAGTCTTACACTTATTCAATTTCATTCAATTAATATGTATGCAGTAGGAGCTGGCAATGTTCGTTTAGAAACTTATACCTCAGCTAATTCCACTAATCAATATTTGGCCTTTTATTATAAACAGGTATATTGGGATAATTGTTCTTGTACATTAAATGACAATTGTGTGTCTCCAATGGGTTTTTATAATTATTCTCAAAAAGATTTGGCTTATCCAAGTTCTTTAATATTTAATATACCACAATTCTTTATTGGTTGTTTTGTCTTACAATCTGTTCTTCAATCATCACTTGAATGTTTTTTCAATCAAACATGTTTAGATGCTGTTCAATTTCAAATTCGTTCAAGTCAATCAATTAATATAACTATTCTTCAAGCAAATACAACTCGATTTTTACCTGAAACACTTATTAAAGTCATAGTCGATAATCTCATGCTCGAACAATGGGGTGATAATATTCAATATAGTCAATATTATCAACAATGTGCACCGGAATCTTGTTCTTATACAATTACATCACACAATGATTTTTCATATATTATAACACTTTTAATTAGTTTATTTGGTGGAGTTTCAATGGCATTGAAATTAGCCATTCCTATCATTGTCCGTTGGATACGAAATCTGTATCGACCCAATATCAATCCAATAGGTAAGTCAAAAGAACAGTATAATAAAAATTGCTCAATATATTTGATTAATGTATTTAAGAGATATTTATTCTACGTTTAGTTCCTTCTCCTAGAATTTTTCAACGGCTATGCTTAGTATGGAATAAATTTAAGATGAAGATAATAAATTTGAATATATTTGAAAGTGAATTATCATATAATAATGATCATCGTCGTCGAAAAGAGATAATTAAAATTCGAATCTATATTTTATTACTTACAATAAATATTACAATACTTATTATTTATAATTCATTTTCTATTCAAACTCAATACACAACAATCTCACATCCATCTCAAGAAACATTCAATAATCTTCTAATGAATCTTCAATATTCGCCAACACTCGAATGTCAATGTCAGAATATAACTATTCTCTACAATTCTTTTATTTTGATCAGTCCTTATTATCATCAACTTTGTTCGAGTGACTTTATTAACATGAATTCTGGGTGGATTAATATGCTTTACTCATATGGAATCGATGAAGAACATCCATATGATGACTTTCAATTATTTGCTTTACCACAGTTTCGTACATTGTCTTCATTATGCAATCTTGCTAATCAAACATTGACCGATAGTTTAACTTCATTTGCCTCAGAAGTACTGATTAATAAACAAGTACAATCTCGTGAAGCCATTGAATCACAAGCTGAAACCATTATAACTCAATTTCGTTTATCAACATGTCGAACATTTGTTCGTATGCTCGATTTTATTCGTGAGATGGCTCAAGGTAATGGAATTGTTTCAACTATTCAATCGAATTGGTATTTTCATTCAATAAACAGAATACAGTTTTCATCAGTGTGGGCTACACCACGTTCATATGGTGATGAAAATAATTGTTCTTGTGGTACAAACTCTATGTGTACTTCTCTCGCACTAATCAATGGTTCATTAATACCTGGTTTTCGTATTGGTTGTTATGTACTCGACTCTCTTCTTCAATCAACTTTAGAATGTCTTTACAATGTTAGTTGTATTGATCAAATCAAATATCTTTATAATGTTACAAATATCGTTATTCGTTCACTCAATCAAAGCTTTTCTTTTCCAAATGAAACTGTTCAAAGTCTTGTTGATAATCTTCTAATTGATAAATTGGAAAGCAATGTGTCTTATGAACAATATTATGCTGTATGTTCACCTCTCTCGTGTACATATTCAATCAACAAACGAGTTAATCCAATATATATTATAACAGTCATTATCGGTCTTTATGGTGGATTGACTGTTGCATTGAAACTTGTGACTTCTCTTCTAATGGAGATACAATATTATTTCATGATAATTATTCGAAGAAGAAGAATCGAACC
>CAJNOP010001639.1:0-26661 GCA_905250075.1 Rotaria sp. Silwood1 | reverse complement strand
TAACTGTACTTATGCACATATCAACTATATGAAACAATAGCTTTCCAGGTGACCGCTCACTTCGTCGCACGACACTTCGTCGCGTTCACTTCGTCGCACGATCACTTCGTCGCATAACACTTCGTCGTACGACATTTTGTCGCAGAACATTTTTTTTCGTTCTGTTTGTCGCAGAACAATTTCTTTCGTTCTGTTCATTGCATTCCTCTTAATTATGTTTTTTAAAAACATCAAATTGATCAATTTAACTCATCTTCATTTTATGTATCATGCATAACACAGGGGTCGCAGCGGCATGTGCTCCAAAATCAGGAAAGCAGACAGGAAATTTTTTTAAAAAAATCAGGAATTTTTATAAAAATCAGGAATTATAAACTTTATTCTAATATTGCTTTTTGGGGTCAAATCTACGTAAAAGTGGATGCAACAGTCATGGCTAGTTACCATTAAAACATAGGTTGTTGCAGTAAACATTGAAGCTGGTTAAAACAGCATGAATTATGTAGAAACTTATTCTTTTAGTCAGATATACACACTTTTCATTCTGTACTATTTATTTCTTTTCGTTCTCTTCCATTGTGATGCTTTTATTCTAATTTGTTATTCTCTCTCCATATATAAAACAATCATGTTATAGCGATTCAATTTTGAAAAATGTACTCCTTCAATTAGACATTTTCAAATGCCGAAAAACACAGCGTTTTGTTCAAAATGGTTGCAAAAATTAGATAATACTGGTAGAGTGTGTTCCCGATGGCTTAAAAAAGGTAAAACTACCAGTTCGTTCCAATGCATTGTATGTCGCACAGATGATCTCAGCTGTGCCAATGGAGGATGGGCTGATATAAAAAGACATTTTGATCGACCAAAACATATTCAATGTATGAAGGATGTGTTTGGTTCTGTTTCACTTATTGCATCAAATGATCAATCACCACCTTTATCAAACAATAAAGATGATAATAGTGTATGTACAGCAACAGTATCCATCAATGGAAACACAACAAGAATTCCTTTTGTTACTATTCAAAGTGATAAAAGAGTATTAACACATGAAGAGAGTGAGTATTTGCAATTACTTTTTATTATTTTTTTGGCATTTTTCGTTCCACCAGCTAGTGTGTAAAAAGATGGAAAATCATCAGAACGTGAGAACAAATTTGATTGAATAGTTTTAGATACTTTAATGTTATCATAGAGAAAAAGATAAAAGGAGAAAACATAGTACTGATTATATCATAGACGCAACGTTTCGAAGAAAGAATAAAATAATGCACCGATCACTATAGACGGCAGTGTATTTTATTGACTGATGTCTGGAATTTTCTTTTCTTTATAGATAAATTTAATGTTGAAGTGGAAGTTCACTTTTTTTTGAAATATTTTTTACTGACTTAATGTAAACACACTATAAATAAAACGTTAAAAATAAATTTAGTAAAATTATTATATAAAAAAGAGCTATCTTGCTTATTTTATCTTTTAGAAGTTACTCAGGCTGAATGTATATGGGCAATGGCTACTGCTCAACTTGGATTTTCGTTTAATTCATCACAATTTTTACCAGAAATTTTCCGATCTATGTTTCCTGATAGTCAAATTGCTGCTGATTATTCATTACGTCAACGAAAATTATCTTATGTTATTTCACATGGAACTGGTTATTATTTCACCAATGAATTGATTAAAGATGTACGTAAAGCTTATGGGTTTTCATTGCTTTTTGATGAAACAACTATTGCTGGTGTTCGTAAACAATTGGATATTTTTTTTCGATATTGGTCAGAAGCTAAAAATTGTATATGTGTTCGATTTTACAAAAGCATCATTCTTGGTCATGCTACTGCTGATATTATTTCTCGATCTATTATTGATTCATTGAAAGCTGATGGAATCGATATTGCAAAAATGTTGATGCTTGGTATGTTGTCCTTTTTATCCTTTTCTCAGAACATATATTTTATTCGAATAGGAAGAGATAATCCAAATGTGAACAAGGCAATAGAAGAAATTCTTAATAAAGAAATAATCACCGAGAGAAAAAAAAAGTAATGATTCTTTATTTTTTTAGTATCTTTATTTTACTGAATATCGTTCAATAGATCTTCATCTGTACCAGTATTTGGTCTTATTTCAATTGGTTCATGTCCATTACATGTTATTCATGGTTCTTTTCGAAAAGGAATTAAATCCACATCATGGTTTATTGATGAAGCACTTAATGATATGTGGTTCTGGTTTTCTCGTTCTGCTGCTCGTCGACAAGATTTTAAATTAGTTGCTAATAGTATAAATGAAATTTATTCTCGATTTCTTAATCGTTTTGTTGACACTCGATGGATTGAAGTAGGTTCTGTTATTGAGCGTGTAGTCGATCAATGGAATGTTATTAAAGAATATTTTCTTACATTTTTGCCAACAACAGATAAGAAGATTGAATCGAATGAAAAATACAAAAATATCAAAATTATATTAAATGATAATTACACTCTTGTCAAATTCTATTTTATTCTGTTCCTATATCGAACATTATTTAAAAAAGTGCTTGTATGGTTGCAACAAGAACAACCATTAATACATTTGCTATATGGTGAATGTTACAACTTATTACGTAATGTGTTGTTGTCATTTGTTAAAGAAGAAGTTTTGAAAGATAAAGAAGGAATTCAACTACTGTCTGTTTCTTTCGATCTGCAAAACAATCAAAAGAATAATCTAAATATTGATATTGGTGAAAGTACTCGAACGTATATCAACAATTTATCGGTTAATGAAAAAGTAATCTTTTTTCAAGATGTTCGACAAATCTATTGTACAATAACAGTAAGTTATTGATGCAAAATATATATCTGATATTATTTTGACGTTTCAGAAAGAATTGATTAAATCATTACCAATAAATAATGATTTTTTACGACATTTGCAATGTCTTCAACCTTCAGCACGAAAAGAACAATCTTCTAGAACCAGTATCATGTATCTTGCACGAAATCTTCCACATTTATTAACCAATGAAGAAGTAGATCGAGTTGGTGCTGAATGGCGTGTTTATGAAATGGCTGATATACCTGAAGATTGGATTAAAAGAAATACCAATTCGTTGAACAACGTCGTTGAATATGTACCAATTGATACATATTGGTATCATGTTTTTTCTACTCATACAACAATTGGTACACCACAATATGTAACATTAACCAAACTCGTCAAATGCTTGTTGTCTTTATCACATGGAAACAGTGATGTAGAGAGAGGCTTCTCTCAAAACAATCATCTTGTATCGGATGAACGTTCATCTTTAAATGAAGCATCTATCAATGGTTTACGAGTTACAAATGCTGGTGTTAAATTCTTTGGTGGTGGTAAAGTTCATATGGTAAATACACATTTGATTTATTCGAAATCGGATAATTGTTTTTTTAAGGTACCAACAACAGCTACTTTAATTTCGAATGTACAAGAAGCACATTCACGTTATATAAAAGATAATGAAGAACAACAAAAATTAATTAAAAGCATTGATGTTGTTAATGGAAAACGTGCTTCTGATGCTGAACATGAACGATTAGAAGAAAACGAAATCGAATTGTTAAATAAACAAAAGAATTTACAACAAGAATTAATGAATGCAACTAAAATGTTGGAGGAAGGGAGTGTAAGACTTGCTACAGCTTTGAGCAATAAGACATTTGATGATGTTGGTACAGCTGAAGTACTTGTAACAGCTGCTAATGCTAAATTAGCTGTTTTGAAAACTCAATTAATCGAGAATAATGAAAATTTAAACCGAATGAGAAAAAAGCAGAAAAAATGAATGATTAAAGTGAACATTAATTTATACATTGTATCTTTTTTTGTTTAAGATATTCTATAATATTTTTCTATGCATTTTGAAAATAAATTAATTAAGATAAAAATACAACATGCCATGATCAAGTAGATATAGGCCCTATGGGGATAAATCATGAAAAATCAGGAGAAAATCAGGATTTTCGGTCAAAAACAGGAAAAACAGGACATTTTTAAAAAATCAGGAAAAAATCAGGAAAGTAGTACGGCTGCGAGGCCTGATAACAGAACCATCAACAACGTGAAACGAAAAAGCAAGAAAAAAGAAAAACCAAAGAAAAAAGAAGAAAACTAATCTAAAGGGAAAAACAATCTAAAGAACTAATTTGGAGAGCGTTGGATAAGTACCAAGGTCAAAGTCAACTCGTCGTATTCCAAGAATTCCAATAGAATTCAATACTAAGGACTCCGATAAGATCTGATGCTATCCGATAGTCAGATCCATCGCGTCCTGGCAATGTTATCGTTGATCTAGTCAATGTTAAAATTCATTAACATAATGACAAATATAATTATTTTTTGCTGACTTTAACTGTCTCAGAATTACATTTGGTTAAGACCTTTCATTGATCTATTTTCCGAATTCAAGTCATACGTTTTAGAGCAATCAATTGTCTGTCCTTGTTTTACCCATATTTTAGAGTTTTTCATTTACTTTATTTTATTTTGACTAGTTATCAAAAAAAAAACAGGACTAATTAACAGAAATACAAGAAGCAGAACGAAAGAAAAAATTATTCTGCAACGAACAGAACGAAAGAAATTGTTCTGCGACAAACAGAACGAAAAAAAATGTTCTGCGGCAAAATGTCGTACGACGAAGTGTTATGCGACGAAGTGATCGTGCGACGAAATGATCGCGACGAAGTGAACGCGACGAAGTGTCGTGCGACGAAATGTACTAGCGCCGTTTAATTCTATTCCTCCATAAGACCATCCATTTTTATTTACACTCCACCTAATCCCAGACTCGGCTTACTTCGAAAAATCGTAAGATCTCTGGTACGAGAATTTCTAAGCCGCAGCTTTGTTGTGAACTATTCCTTATTCCTTCAATTTCATTGTCTAGCTGGAAAATCAGAGTTTTATTGAAATTCCTCATTAAGAAAATGTTACTGCAGTACTGTCAAAAAAATCTAGCTTTTACACACATCTTTTATGAGGTGACTCTGCAGTATACTTGCGATATGAGTGACTAGCCACTCCTTTTACATTAATGCACTTAAGCAATAGTTGTTTATTGCCCATTTTAGATAAAAGATATCGCCTCATTTACCTACAGAGTGTCCCAAAAGTCCGACATGAAAATAAATTCGTAGAATTCCACTATTTATCGTACATAATCAACTAATTTGTTTTTCGATGATATGTATCAGTGTGAAGTTTTTATTTGCACGGACGAACTTCACAAATACAGTTCAAAGTTATAACTTTTGACTGAAATACGAAAAAGCACTCCTTTTTTCGATTTCAACAAAGAAGCACTTCTGAATGTTTTGCTTTTAATACTTTAATTTGTTGCACTTTTTATGACATTTATATCAGCTACATTTTACGCTATTGTTTATATGCATTTGTTGTGCCATATCGCTACCAAAATAAGCCTGATAATGCCAAGTTGGATGACCTGAAAGCCCATGAACTCGGTTTACCTCTTCCACTTCACCAGTCTTCGTTCCAAAAGTTAAAGCTACCTTATGGACCTCGTGATCATCGAGCTTGACACTATTAGGCTTATTTTTGCAGTTACATATCACAAGAAATGCATAGGTTAAAAAATATGGTTTTTTCATACTATAATAATACATTACAATTTATTGTCATATCCAAGATTAAGACCCTCGCCCATCTATGTATACATTGCCTCAGATCATAGATTTAATCATATGAAACAACGGTGATAGATATGCTCGCAAAATCAGCCCTGTTTGAAAATTATAAGAAAATTCAGCTAACTTTTATCCTTTTTCTCCATCATTTCAAAAGACACCAGTGCCGTTCTTTGTACATAGATGGCTTTTAGTATGCTTTTAAAAACCGCAAAGATACGAATATTTGAAATTCTGGGGCAGCACCTCTTAATAAAATCACAATGGTATTTCTATACCAAACATATAGGTTTCAAGGTGCAAATCACTTCGATATCTTGAAGATTTCAAATATGTTATCAAAGCATTTCCAATCTGCATGTCTTTGCAACTTTTGAAGGCATACTAAGAGCTATATATGCACAAAAAATGGCTCCGATTTCTGTTCGAATAATAGAGAGAACGGGTACAAATTAGCGGAGCTTTCTTATAATTATCAAAGAGGACCGATTTCAGTAGCATATTCACTCCTATCCTTTGCATTTAATTCATGAATAGCCAAAAATGCTTCGTGGTAACCACAAAAAAGTCACTTAATTCATAACTATTTTCATAAGATTGAAAAAAGTCGCAGTATTCACTATCACTTTCTTCTTTTTCATACATTTAGACACAATCTAAAGCCAACATATACTGTTTTAGCTGACAATATAGTTAAGAAAATATAGTTTCTAAACCAACAAGAACACATACCAACACAAAAAATTCATTTTATTTCATTCAATTTTGCTTCTGATAGAGTGAATATAAATTCTTTGAGTGATGCTTTTCGTCTAATGTACGATTCAGATATTGCGCCTGTACAGAACAACTGTTTTCATAATTAACTTGAAAATAGTTCTTATTTTTTTGCCACTTCTGGTCCCTATTGAAACCCATCAGACCTTGATCGTTGCCATTTTTCCGATGAATTCTAACATCTTGACACCTTTCCGCAGGGCATTTTCCAGTGCAGCGATTAGTCACTCACGGCTAACCGCTGCCATGTGTAATCATATTCTCCCATAAGATCATCCTCTTTGATTTACACCTTATCAAATTCCAGGCTGCTCTTACTTCGAAAAATCCTTACATCTATAACACGAGAATTCTTGATGGGCAATCCAGAACTGGCACTTTGTTATCAACTATTCGTTATTTCTTCAACCTACTTGTCTAGCAGAAAAGTCAGACCTTTATTAGAATTTCTGATTAAGGAAATCTTAGTGCAGTATTCTCAATGAACCTAGGTTTCACATAGATCTTTTCCGAAGTGAATTTAGAGTGCGCTTGCAATATTAGCGACTAGTCGTTCGTCGCCGTCCCTCCACAGCGTCACTCACGGCTAGTCGCCCCATTATTTGAATACATTAAAACAAATAGTTAGCTTTTCTACATTAACCATGAAAAATGTGAACTCATTTACAAATATCTTTTTGTAGTAGGTTCTTCGAGATATATTGACCATAGAAATTAGGGTGTGGATGTGGGTACAGTTTGTAGTCTTCCTTTCGTCCATATCCACATCCACACCAAAAGACATTCTTCATTTTCTACAATAATCAATGTAAATATCATTGTAAAATAAAGTATATCATGTATATGAAGAATACTCTCATTCTTTTAAATGGAGTGTGACTAAGATGCAAATAAATAGTAACACCCACACACCTACACCCTTTCGCTATTTTAGAAGTAAAAATTTTTAAAATGACTCTAAGATGAAATATTGTATACTTTGCGATGATAATCAGAATAGTGTAAAAATATCTTGGAACATTTTTGTATTTAGAGAGAGAGATCGCTAACGTTATTTGGAAGTGGTCGTCGTATCAACTGAACGTAGGACTCTAACACTTATTTCGACTGTGTATGATTAAGACTGGTTTAGCTAACTCATAGTTTGAGATAACTAGGCCATGACACGGTAGAATAACAAACATAGAAGTTACTATCGTTTGCGTAAGTAAAATATGTCTTCTTTATTTACTTATTAAACCGAATGTCGTCCTATGAATTCATAACATGTTGTTTTCCTTTTGTAATTTATATCTATCACACATTTGCCTAATGTGTTGAATTATTATAGTTGTCCAGAAAGAAAAAAAAAACTAACCACCAGGTACCATCTTTTTCTCGTATGTTTGTTCTCGATTCATGCGATCGGTAATAATTGACTAGCTATAAGATGAAATTTTGCTTTTTCTTCCATCGTCATCATGCTACTTATGGCAATTCGATAAAATTCTAATTGAAAATGTTTTGATTAGTGTTTTATATCATTCTATTGAAAACAATACCTTGTCAACAACCTTAAAATATCACGATTGTAGAGATAAGACAGAATTGAACAAACTTGCCTAAAGATCCATAATCACGACGTTTTTCGATATGATAGAAGGGGTTCATCCAGTAATGTCTTTTCAAAAGAGATATTTCATAATTTAGAAATAAACTACGCATTTGTGCTACTACGACTGATCAATTATTTACATTGTCACTAGTTTTTATTGTCTTCTTCGTACCACACGCAACTATTATATAAATATTATAATTAGTTCAAAGAATTTGCTTTTTATTTCATTTTACTTTTTAAATCAGAGTATACAAAAGTAAATATATATATATAATGAAAACACAAAATACTCAGTTAAATAAAGATATACTTTCCCACAGCGAAGAAAAACAAGGTCGCTTTGCTCATATGCAATTGATTGATTTGCGTACATTGTTATGTATTTTTTTTCTAATTGGTATCCTACATCTATACCAAGGACGAATGAGAGAACAAGCAGAAAAGTATAACGTTCCGAAGAAAAGAGAACAAGATATGATTTCATAGTATTGTCATTATTATTTATAGCTTATTATGATGCTCATGGGTTATTTTGTGTGGAAGTAGTCCCTTGCTATACATACAATGAATGAGAGAAAAACCATAGCAATGGTTTAATTTCCAAGCGAAAAACAAACAGAGAGTGTGGGAAAATTATTCTCGCCATTTTCTACAATATGATTAGATGCGAGAAACGTAACGCATTTTTCAAATATATATGTATATATACCAGATTATGTTTCACTTTAAGAACAGAATAACGTCGATACTAAAGTAGTATTCTTGTCTTGATCAAGTAATATTCTCCATGAATATAACAAGTAAATGTATGTACATGTGACACTGTAGTCTTTTTAGGTGTTTGCAGTAATAAGTATAGAGGAGACTTTTGTGCGCCAAAGTAGTACATTAATAATTTATAATGTTATTTTCTGACATGATAGTCATCTTCTGATGGCGAACATGTTTCAAAGTCCTTTACGAAATGAATGCCGGAGATTAGCTACTGTAAAGCCAATTACTTCTTAAAAAAATCCGTGGTTAGTACTAACAATCTGATTTTTGATTTCCACCTTAGAAATAAAAGTGTTCACAGTCCTATTTTTTAACCATTTGAAGTGGTTCGGTCTCATAAGTTCCAACAACGTACGAAATGGTAAATAAGTGTTCCATATTGTGAGAGAAGGACTGTTCTCGTTTAACTTAGGAGCGACACTTTACCTCTACTCTTCTTTATCTTTTAAAAATAAAGATAAAATAAAGAAATAAAGAATTGTTTATCAGAAACAACAAAATGGAGTGAATTCTAAGACGAAAAACATTCGAATTCTAATTATTTTGTTCTAGTTATTTTTTTACTTTTCCATGACTTAATTTTTCACACCTTGAGTACCTCTTAGGTTTTATGAAAATACTTTAATCATCATTTCAGTAAAATTGTTTATGATTCGACATGACTAAGTGTGCTTATGTCAAATAGTATGTTTTTCTTTAAACAAGATTAGACGATAAGAAATCTCTGAAGTATTCTCTAGAAGCTCTCTCTAGCTAAAAAAGTTCATTCGAATTTTCTTCCTCACTGAATTCCATATTCGCATAGTTCTACAGTGTATATCTTTCTACTATTACTCTATTAATAGTTTGAGCTGGAAATTTGTTGGTGCATAGAATGACGGCAATCCAGTTGGTGACACGGCTTCTGATTACATTTCTCGTATTCTTTCTCGAATTAAGTGCAGTACAAGGCCACAAAACTAATAATCCCTTCTATATCATTGCACACATGGCCAACACCAATCCGGCTGTCGACTAGGCAGTGACACGAGGCGCGAATGCCATCGAATGTGACATTCATTTTGATGGTAGCGGGAAGCCCTCTCTTATTGGACATGGTTTTGGTTGTGATTGCGATTGCGCTACGAGAAATGATCACATTTGCGTTGCTCTTCAAAATCAATGTTCAGGTCCCAAAGCTAGTGCGAATCCTGCAACTTATATGCAAAACATCGCACGCCATGCTGGTATTGCTCTTTACTTTGTGGACTCCAAAGTTTATGCCAGTATGGGACAGACATTGGTTAAAGCAGGAACAGATCTCATTTCTTTCATAGACAAAAATTTGTTTAGTTATGGCTACAAAGGAAAAGTTATTATCTCATCAGCATCATTCAGTACATTTGCTTATGTTCAAGCAGCGGCAATAGCAGCAAAATAATCACGGAACGCGCACCGCTATTTCTTCACGATAGATCAAGAAGGAAACAACTATGAGGGCGTGATGAAGAAGCTGTCCCCATTTACACACAATAGAGTGTACGGTACAGGTTCTGGGTCATGTGGTAAAGTGGTGACTTATTACACTGCTATTAAAGCTGCCGTGGCTGGTAAGAAGCAAGGTGAAAATGGTATGAATTACATCTATACGGTAGACAAAGAAGAAATTATGCGAGAGTATATCAATCTGGGTGTCGAAGGAATCATGACGAATCGCGTTGCTTTAACCAAGAAGCTTGCCATGTCTCTAGGCCTAAGGATCGCACTGCCGAACGATCCGATTCCAATTTTAATTAAAACTGTTGGTAGTAAGTATGATGATATAAATGAAAGAGTTCAATGAACAAAGAGCTTTGTTTTTTCTGCTTCAGAAGATTCTAATAGTATACAAGTACAGAGCTTTTAAAGTTTCTGTACAGCAATAAAAGTAAGACTAATACATCAGTAATTTATATTCACTACCGTCCTCGGGAATTTGAATTTGAATAGATGCCTGGATATGCAGCTACTTTGATAGCTAGAGAGAAAATCAAATAGTTTAATGATACATTAGTCGACCGGTTATCAGATGACGCAGTTTGATTTCTATTCTGATTTTGTAATCTTTCTTGGCAAATCTTTCGTGCTTGTTGAGATATACTCATGTGGATGCATTTATTTCAACTCACTTGTATTTCCATAGATAGGGGTCACGATTGCTTAGTTCTTAACTGTGTGAATAAATTACAATATTCACCTTACCATGAAGCTTCTATGGGCTTACGACATTTTCTCCTGATTGCTCTACAAGTGTAATAGTTGATAACTATACCTAAAAAAAGAAAAAAATCAAAATAAATAAAAAACTGCTATTCTGTTTTAGTGAGCGTTTTATTCAAAAGTATGTTTTGAACAGAGTAATGGCTGAGTCATCCCTTTTTTCCCAACCAAAGCACGAGCGATCGAATTGAAATCTATGCATATATACGAGCTAATATTTACACTGTCGACTTTTTATAGATTAAAAACTTTTCCTTCAATGACCTTTTAGCAGATTTCAAAAAATGAGAACTACAAAAAGCAGCATTTTCTGTGATACATTTCACATTTGAGTTATCTCATCTGAACTGTGCGTTCAAGAAAAGCACGAAATAAGTACCTCAGAAAGTGTCTTCTATTTCTACTAAAATTTCAAGCACAATCGAATGTACTATGTTCGAGAAACGAGAGCACAAACAAAGGTCACTTTTAACACTTATAAAGTGAATATTCTTAGAAGGAAGCATCCAGAAATTTTACATCTGTAGCAATTTCTTGCTGTAATAGCCGAGATGTCTTTGGGCTGCTAGTTTCAGAATGCTCTCGGTTAGTAGCTCTTGAAAAAACCACCAGAAATGAGAAAATGTCCTTACACAGATCTCCCAACTCAATACCAACCGAAATCGTTTTGTTAGCAAATAACCATACAAAGGTCTATTGGCGCATTATTTAGGAAATTTTGAGCTTCTAGAAAATGAAAATTGACCATTATCTCGGTTCCATTGACTTTCCTGAACCCTTAATAATATCTCCGTAGGCTCCCGAGTCATTCTGATTTCAAGAGAATCAGTTATAATTATCTCATCAAGCGAGTAGTGTTCTTAATAATTTGTTCTCAAATAGCACTATTCACAAAAATCGATCATTATTTTAGTTATTTTTTCTTTATTTTCATTGCAGAAAAACGACATGATGTGGTTCGAACGATTGAACCGGAATCAGGTCCTTGGGGTGAATTTACTGATATGGTTTATTGTGATGCAAATACGTGGGCAATTGGTTTTCGGCAACGTGTAGAGAAACCATGTGATAATTGTGATGATACTGCTTTGAATGCATTAGAATTATTGTGTGGAAAGAAAGATGGAACTCCTGTTAAGTCAATTACATCACACAAAGGTTTTTGGGGTGATTGGGGTGGCAATGTTCGTTGTCCTGGAAAAAATAACTTTTTGAAAGGTGTTTCATTCAAAATTGAAGAACCTCAAGAAACAGGTGATGATACAGCTGCAAATGATTGTCAATTTGCATGCTCTCAATCATCTAATATTTTCGAATCGAATGGTGATCCATGGGGCAACTGGAAACAGATGAAATATTGTCCTCCATCAACAGCTATCTGTGGATTTTCACTAAAATTAGAAAATATACAGCACGAGGGAGATTATACAGCCGTAAATGGAGCAAAATTCGACTGTTGTACTTTATGAACAAGCTTGTGTATACTGTTGTTATTCGTTAGGTTTTATTATAACTCCTAAAATATTCAATCAAACAATAATATATAACACACTTCTGCAACTCCTGTTCTAGCGTTTAATAACTTTATTACTTATCAAAATCTTAGACAGAAACAGTGTACCGCAAAAGTTATGATACCCAAAAAATTGAGTATCTCCATAACGAAACGAGCAAATAAACTGATTTTTTATCAGTGATAGAGGTATCTTCAAGAGTGTGGGTGTGGAAATCATGTAAGAGATTACTTATACCATACCTAAACCCACATACTGACACCTACACCCTTCATCAGGTTAAATTCTTCATCTTATATCTGTATAGGAATGTAATTCTCTGGAACATTGGTCGAAACATTTGCACATACACATACACATGCATAGATGCAATAATTAATTTAAAGATATATGCACATAGAAATTTCTGAATAGAATTAACTCTAACTAGAATTATAGACAATTCTAGCAGTCAATATCTATTCTAAAAAGGAAGATATTTTTATTGTAACTGAGCTAGACCTGATATTTTTGGCGTCAAATGAAAGCTCTCATTACCAAAGTAGTAAGTTTAAAATTTAGCTGTTGTTGGTACATCCCTAAATAGATATTGAAATTTTACATGGTTCTCAATATGAGTATTGTACATTAGGATATGAAGATTATTTAAACCGATTCTTTGTATAACCAACTGAGTGTTTCGATTAATAACAATGTAAAAAAATGCTCATAGTGTGTTTGAGAGATGGTTCTCATCTATAATGTTTAAATTTCGAGTGCAATGATGTCATACTTGATGGTGTACAAAATCGACAAAAATTCATTTTCCAAATTGTGTAGAAAACTCATGGATTCACCCTCTTTTTATAAATATATTCAAGAGTACATTTAGTAGGCATAGCACTTGAGCTTTAAAATTAGATCAATAACTTAGTTAAAATTAAAGTAAAGTACTTCTTTTAAAATTCAATTCATAGTAAGAATTCTTGAAATTTTCAGTTTACAAAAAAGTTTAAGTTAAAGTCAAATTTTTCACATAAAATCAGTTTTTTTATGAAAAAAAAATAATTTTTTTTATAAAATAGATTGTTGTGAAAAAATGTACCTTAACTTTAGCTTGAATCTTTAAAGCACAAGCATGTTATGTTAGCTTTAACTTTTAAAAAAGTTAAAGCGCCAATTCTAACCCTTAGACTGTTACTCCAAACATATGAACCACACCAGTGGGAAAAGCTCTTGAAAAACATTTCGAATAAAATAGATGCAATTTGTAAGTGATATGTGATTAAGTGAGAACTTAATCTTACATGTTGTAAGTTCTTATGCCAATAAACCAAAATTTTTAAAATTATTGACTCGCGTGACTCAAGTCTGCGTCATGACTCGGACTGAACCATCACTGTTACTTACGTTTGTTGATTTTTTTAGAAAGAAGGGTGTGGGGTGTGGGTGTTTTTCTTCTAGCCAACCACACCCACACACTTTGGATCATATTTCGTTATTTAATAAGTCATTAATTGATATCGAATAAATATTGAGTAAAATAATAATGTCATATGAAAATAAGTTTTTTTTCATTGCACAAAAGCAAGCATTTTTGCATGCAAAACAAACCGAATAAAAAGCAAAAGAAGATATACAATATCGAAAATGAAGCATTGCTGATATTCTAGTCAATTTATTCAAATCTAGGACGATGGATGTACATGTCTCAAAAAACATGGACATCTTCTCATAATGCATCGGCAGAGTCGTAACAAATGCCAGACAAAAACTTGTAAGAATGCAGTCAATCCCACCGTACAATCCAAGCAGTGTTGTAAATAAGTAGACAGCACTGTTTTGTTCGGTTTGATGATATTGACATGTCGATGGAGCACATCATTGAAAATAATTTGAATAAGAAGCTGAATAAGTCCATGAGCCTAGGAAATTTTCTTCTAAAATCATGCCAACTGGAGTCGTCGGTGAAAATGGCGTTGTATCACGATTCTATTTAGTAAAGGAAACAAGTAGAAGTCTGTTTAATTTACTCACACAAATATCATCATAGAAAAACTCAAGGGTAGATTGATAAAGACCATACTCATGATTGAACATCCCACTACAAAGCCTAAAAGTATCAGACATCAAATATAATGGTAAAGTTGTTTTAATTACAGATATTGTTGGAAACTTCAATAAATCACTATGAAATGATAGAATCTTACGAGAGCAAAATTGATTAAAGAACCTACCTGGTAATATTGTTGGTTCATCATTCTGATCATAAAAAATAGGCGTCTTTGTACAATTTGACTTGCCACTTGCACAAGAACAACTAACGTTCATTAAAGAAACTGGACGCATACGAAGAATGTAGTTTTCTTTGAAGCTCGAATATTCTGTTTTCCAGCTTGTCATATATTGATTTTGAAATTGATTAGCTTGAAATATATCAGAAATCCAATTCAAGGCATGATTTGTGAAGATTAAAGGATGTTTAAGCATTTCAGATAGTGACATATTGAGCAATGCATCGAAAGTTCCTAAGGTCATCGGTTCTATTGATATGAAACTTTTTATAAGACTATTAGCCGCCTGCTGTAAAGCAAAACCTACAATACTACATCGGAATCTTAGAAATCTCATTTGAGGTACGATAAAAGTCAACATGAATTCATCGTATGAAACGTTTTCTGGTAATGAAAATGTTGATAGACTCTGGTAGATCAGTTGATGACAGATTTCGTGTAAGTTATTTGAAGTCTCTATAATATCCTCGTAATTAATAGATATTCGTGTACAAGAACACAATAAACTATCAGAATAATGAATATGAAGAAATGAGAAATAAGTCTCATTTGGTGATTTTACGGTGATCAGTAGTGTACAATGCTGAAATCGTATGAAAATTGATATAGTCAAGAAAGATATTATGAGAAGAAAAATATAGATACGCGTAGCCAAAATTTGATATTCAGCTTCAGGTTTATTTTGATACAAGTTTATGGAACAAAGCTTATCTCGAAGATAGGCAATCAGTCGCCGACGTGCAAGAATGCTTAGAATAATTTTAAATAATTGAATATCTGAAGCATAAAGTTTGATACCTCGTGTTTGGTGAAGACACAAATGGTAAATTCCAAGAATAACTTTGATCAATAATGGAATGAGAAGACTCAATAGAACAGTCAGTCCTCCGATGAGTCCAAAAACGGTGTTAACAAGAGTAATTGGATGCAATTTCTGATCTATGGTGTAGGTACATATTTCTGGCTGACATTGAGCATAGTAAGATTCATAATCTACGATATCGATCCATTTATCGACAAAAGCGTTTACCATGAGAACATAGAATATATCATCAGGAATAAAAGTGTACATGTTCTCTGACTGAAGTGCCGTTATATTACTGAAGTCAACTGATAAATAGAAATTCTCATAACCATAAAGACGTTCGTCGATGAGCATCTGAACACATGACGGGTTGAAAAGACAACCCAGTGAGCAAAGATCAGAATCCGTTGGTACACATGACGTTGAAGAGCAATAGAAACCCAATGGTAGCCAGCATAAACCTTCGCTATCATAAGAGCATGCCCAATAATCTGACATTGCAATATTACCTGGAACATAGTATAAGTACAATGTGTTATCAATCTGTTTGGAGATTAGGGTAGGATTATGGGAATCGAATGAAACGAAATCACTTTGTCGAATACTCGTGTCCAGAGGATAGACTTTGTTCAAAGTCATGGTGATAATCTACATTACAAAAAAACACAATAAATATTGTGAAATTAACTTTTAAATCGTTTTTTACCTGCATTTGGAAAGAATTCTTCCACAAATCAGTAATATTATCGAATTCGGACCTTGTTATTGGTGTAGAAGAAAAAAATTCCTCCGCTTCAAATGCATTCAAGATATCGGACTAGAAAAGAAGGAGTAGGATCAATAGTACCAATGAGAAATGTCATCGTCCAATATTGAAGCCAACCTTCATCACGAATAAAATTACTTGTACAAACTGGATGAAATTGTATTTTATAATGTAGGAAAGTTGAGCGTGGCATTGATGAATGATGACATGGGCATGATAGAATCGATGAATATATTTTATCCAGCTCTTCAAATTGACTCACATTTGGATTTTGAACGGTCATTTTTGTTGAAACAATTGTTGTAGCGGAATAGATGGTCAAAATGTAAATACCGACAGCCAAAACTATGATATAAACTCGAGTAGAATAAATACCATGATTGACATTGGTGAAGGTTTTCTTGAACAAATTGAATATGGTAGCTTTTTGATAAGCTAGCTTACCGATATTCCATATACCACCTTGGCAGTCTATGAAGAAAAACAAATCAGAACGAACAGAAGTCTATTGAAGAAATAAACTTTACTTGTGCTTGATTCACGTCCTTCGTCAGCCTCAAACGTTCGAACCTGTTGACGACATAAGCGTAAAATACATTTGACAAGCAATGGGGATGTGACATGCAATACTTTACTCAATCCACCAAAGAGACTGGCCACGACTGTTATCATATAAATGAGATAGAAGCATTGTTCATAGGAATACGAACAAGTTTTAGGTGCACAAGCCCGAAAATAGGCAGCGAAATCAGTAGAATTATGCCAACACTCGAGCATTAGATTATCAAAAATAAAACTGATAGTTGTTTGTGGATCAAATCGAGAAGAAGAACTTGAAATATTCAGTGCAGAGGCATTAGGAAGAGCGCCAGTTAATGTAACGACCATATCCAAGCACGATTGATTATAAAAACATTCTAATGTCG
Organism: Rotaria sp. Silwood1; assembly: GCA_905250075.1. Lineage (NCBI taxonomy): Eukaryota > Metazoa > Rotifera > Eurotatoria > Philodinida > Philodinidae > Rotaria > Rotaria sp. Silwood1. Next base: position 9,313 of record CAJNOP010001639.1, on the reverse strand, counting down.
ATTGAAGCAATGCATTTTGAGGTACACATCCAACTTGAAATTCTGGTACAGCAAGTAGAAGTGATGCATTATGTAAAAAGACTTCATTAGGAACGATGACTTTTGATTGATTATAGATGCCAGTAGGGTAGATACAATTACTCGTGTGATCACATCGACATGTTTTATTTGACATAAATGACGTTTGAATTAGATTTACGCTTTGTTGATAGATACCAGAAAAAGTTTCATAGTTATCACTACCAGGGTTTGCACGAAAATTTGCAACAGTAGTTTTATTAAATTGTTTGACACGTGTGGCCGTATAACTATTGAATGTATTACGTGTTAGAGCACGCATTGAAATAAATAGTAAAGCAGAAAATTCATTTACAGCGTCGAAAGCGGTCTGACGTGATACTCGACAAAGAACAGATAAAATTTGAAATTGTGCGAAGCCATTAGACGAAAGTCCAGAGGATAGTAATTACTTGTTGTTACATTGAACAGAGACGAAAACCATTCTTCACTGATTAAATCACTCCAACAAACTTGATGAAATTGTGGATTAAATGAAAAAAATTGATTATAAGAAATAGACACTTGAGAGCAGCGACAAGTTAGTGTATAGATATAACTATTTGCTAAGTTCTCAAAGACACTAAGAGAAGATGAAGAGACAGTAATTACACGAGTTTGGAGGATGACACCAACGAATGAGAGTATAATCAAGAAACTTGTCAAAAGAGACACAATGTAAACACGAGTAGTTAAGAGCTGTTCAGTTAAAGGCAACTCATCGTCGTCATCATAGAGGTTCAAAGTTTTAATAAAATGTATGAATCGATTTCGATATTGAATACCAATACTAATTTCGGTGGTCATCGGTCTAGAGGAATCTTTCTTTATTGCACGACGTCTAACTTAAATGTATGTCGAAAGATCGGACTTTTCTATTATTGATGAAAACAAAAAGTAATTATAACTCTTGTTTTCATCGATTCATAACCGTTATATTCATTTCTTTTATGAGACTCGTGAAGAAGCGTGCGTTATTCAAAGGAAGTAATGAAATAGTTCGACATACATCATTACCGAGAGAAGTAATAAAGCTATGCGTCTTATTTGTCACATTTTCTCATAATTCTAATTGTAGACTTTTTGCTTGAATAATATTCTCTTACTTCCTTGTGTGTTGAGCTTCCAATGCTCTAATAAAAGTTGCTTCTATTCTTATTTCTACTTAGAATAGATTTATTTTTTAACATTACTTTTGTTTTAAAAAACCAATGGCTTTTTCTTACCTACCTACTCATCTTTCTGTGTAAAGTATGATTTGTTTCGTTTTTATTTTGCCTGAATCAATTGTTATTTCTCGTTAGAAAGTATTACATCGATTGCAGTCAGATTTTTGTAAATAAACTATTCAGCAATTCATGCATATAATTACTTCATGAAAATATTGAATAAACTTCTAGATGAACGCATTTAATTATCAAACTTAAGGGTTTGTTAATAGTAATAGAATGAGAGTGATTCAAAACTGAAGTAAACTTTTCTTTTTTTGCGGTATTATTATATGATTGGATATGACTATTGCAATACAACAAAATGTATCGATAACAAATTTTAAAAAGATATTTTTGAAAGAACATTCTAAAGGAGCTATTCATAAAAATATTACAAGAAGCTTACACTTTTTATACGAAAAAAAAACGGTTCATCGTTTCAAGAAATTTAGTTGTTTTTGGAATTATTTTGATTACTTAAACAACTTGGAAATTCTTTAAAAAACTGTCTGATTCTGCCATACAATCTTAGCAACTTGTCAACCAATGAAATTGTTTTTTATTGAAAAGAGTAATATCTGAACTAATATATTTTTTCAGAATGAATCAAAGAATGAGGAAAAACCAAAAAATGAAATATTTCTAAAAGGAAACTTTTTCAAATACTTTGCACAATGAAACATTGCTATTTCTCCAATTGAATGAGCTATACAAATCGAGTTCTAATTAAGAACTTTACCAGAATGTAACACATCAAAATATCAATTGATATCAGATTTGATAAAATATTTCAGATCCATTCTTAACTCTTTATTGAAAAAACTTTCACAAACATTAAATTTTCACACAAAAGATTATTTTAGAAGTACTAAATTCCATGTGGATTATATAATTGAAATAAGTCATATTATAGATGGTTGGCAGTAAAACACTAATTCAGAAAATATTTTTATTATTGCAAAAGTTTCAAATAACAAGAGCAAACAAATTATACAGTCTTTTTCAAAAATAGCTATATTTTGTCATAAAAACCTACAATAAATTTAACTTTTAATATATCATTGGAAAGAGCATTTTTGACATTATGAGAATCATCATCAAAGATCTTTTTTTTTTTTAGATATGTTTAACTTTTACTGTTTCCTCTTGCCTAGATTCATTCTGCAACAATATATTCAATAGAAAATTTGTAATTCAAATATTATTCTTTCTCACGAAGAACGATCATTGATTTAGCAATTGACAATTTGGTGTCACAATGTGTGATATTATTCGAGAGACTTCTACATTTTTAATCATGTTCATTCAATGCAACATCAAAAACTCCATTGATTGAGAAAAGTTTAGTAGTATTCGCATGTAATATAATTAAATAATAGTTGTAATATTCTTTCTTACATCATGATGAATCTACATTAGGAGGTAAAGATGCTCGAATCAAATTTGATAAGAATGTTTCTTACATAATGATATACTACTAAATGGATGCAATACAATAATTTATATGCTAATGTGGATCTAAGAAAAAAAATCGTATAGAACAGCATTTCAATTGAAACATTTAGAAAAAAACGGTTTTTTTTGCTTCAATGCATCTTGAAAACACGATTTGAGTGCGTTTTGTCTTAGACATTTGAATATATTCCTTTAGCCTCCTTTTATTGCAAGAGCGAGATGTTTTCGGAACGCTGTCCTGTTTACAACCGCTTTTCTTGAAAAAGTAGATATTCTTCAAACGAGGCTGAGATCTTTGTTTTTGTAGTATTCCATTCAAAATATAGGACTTAAATAAACTTGTATAAAAGTGAATTTGATTCATCTAATATAGGAGGAGTATATCAGAATACTGCGAAAGAAATAGATGAATAAGAAAAAAAAATGTACATGAACTAGATAAATTTTTATCTGATTTTAAGAAGAAAATCAAGCGAATTATAAAATCTATAGATTCCATGATACCCTAATAACTTTTCTTTTGAAGGATTTTCGTGAAAAATCAGGCAGATGAAGGTAGTTGTTAATTTTTAACAAAATTCCTATAGATCCCTAATTGAAGTAATGGTTTTCGCTAGCTTGACTCTCTTTTTTTTTTGTTTCTGTACATTCGAACGCACTTTGGAGTACATATATTTCAAAACTACGTATATAGTTCTTTTTTTTTATATTACTTTATTCCTAATTACTAAATTTATGATCTCATCGCACTATATACTTTAACCGGGAATATAATGTTGATCTGTGGCTTGATGAATCTAAAGCAAATTGTATTTTGACATGCATACCACTTGTTTTATATAAGTTTCTAAGACAACAATTGGTATTTATTTCTGTTTTTTAGCCTGAAATTCATTTTCAGTTTAAGTCAATATGTCTGAAAAAATCATAAGATTTCTCTATAGGTGAAGTCACATGTTTGTCAGATTTCCTGCTTTTTTTTGGGCGTGAGTGTGAGATAGAATAACCCATACTGACACCCAAAACCTGGTTGAGTACTCGAGCTGTGCTGTGCATATCTTAACTTCAATAGTTCGTCGTCACTTTTTTGACTTCCTTCTTGTTGACAAACTATTTCCGATAATGAATTTACTACTACTACAGTCAAAATCGAACAAAACACTTGTAGTCAGAAACAAAATTCTATTCATTGAATTCAATTGCTTTCCAACGTCTTTTGCCTGTTCGACTGAAAAGAAAAGAAATATGTAATATGATAGCATGAAAAACATTGACGAGTCTCGGATTGATTTCCTACTTCAGTGGTGAAAAAACAACAATGTAAATGAAATTTCATTTGAGTCTAAGTTGAACTGTACAAAAAATGGCCTGTTTCAAGAATTGATATTTTCTAAATAATATGAAACACGTAAACTGTGATTTTCAGAATGTTTCTGTTTTCTATTGTGATATGTGATTTATGAACATGAAATAAACAAGATGATTCATACGATTCGAAAGAGGGGAAATATTTTCTTTCGACCGCTTTTTATCGAAGAGCAGTAGAATACAACACTTGTCATATTACTTTTTTAAATCATAAATTATTTCTTATTTCATTTTATTTATTCTTTTTTAGAAAAAAAATGTTTCTATTTCTAATAAAATACAGAATAATCATCTCTAAATTAGTTTCTAAATGTTACTCAATTGACTATTAATTACCTTTTTGAAACATCAGATAATTCTATTACAATAAATCTTAATTGTATGATTTCTTCGAAAATATCTCAGAAAATTACTTATTTTAAGCTTGTCATTTTCCATTTGAAGACATTATTAATTTATAGCATTTTACATACAAGTTCATAGTGTTCGATGTTCATTGATTGAAATTCGATTCATTATTAATTTATTTTCACAAACAAAACAGACCATCTATTTTACTTATGTATTTCTGACATACTAAAAATATATTTAAAAGGATTCAATGGTTTAATTAAATTTAAAAAAATGATTCAATGATTATTCCATTTAATATACTAATCATGTTGCATATGGGTGTGGGTGTGTGTGTCATCTTTAGTAAAATACACGCCCACTCACAGCCACAGCCACACGCCCAAAATTTCAGTCCAAACGGTCCATTCTATATGGAAAATCAATTCTGAGGGGGTCCCCCTTAACATACTTCAGATGGATTTCAAAATAATCTCACTATAGCACATACTTTATTATTTTCGCCCGACAAATCACGGAATGATCTAGACTTCTTTCATGGTAATAAGTGTCATATATGCACATTATAGTTAGTAGAAGAAGAAGAAGAAGAAGAAGAAACATAAACTGAAATATGATTGAAATAAATACTCGTTCCCAAAAAGATACATAATATCAAATACAACTCTGTCTTTTCAATAAACAAACTGAGAGTCAGTGATGCACAATATCTATGTATATATGGATGCACCCAAATGTCATTTATGTATTCCACTTTCTACCTTATTGTTTGCCTGATGAAGTTACGATGTAGATATGACTAGTACAAAAATGAGTGAATTATATCAATTTTTAATCGAGTATTATTTTATTTTTATAAACCAGAATTCGGTTGAACACATAGAAAACCATTCTTTTGTTTTGGATAAAAGCACATGAAATAATGTCTGTTTATGATTGATTAGCACATATATGTTTCTTCCTCATTATTAGATCCATATTAAAATACCATTATCAGTTTCTGGATCTCTAACGATCAAATATTTTAATGGCAAACGACTTTTTAACCATTGAATAATTTCATCATTGTTTGTTGTTAATATTGATCGTTGATGACACTTTGTATCTATACATTCGACAATTAATGTTCGAAGATTGAGCATATTTTTGATAAGATGAACGATACTTTCGCGATTCTTAACTCGAATGGAAAGAACTTCACATTGAGTACCAAGAGGTGAACGACTCAATGTAGTACATTCTTCCTCGTTGAAGCAATAATTACAGTCGTACAAATCGAAACGACGAACTGATGTATTTATATATTTGAATAATGATATTTGTAAAGATAATGATGTATCTTGACGAATAGTTAGTGTGTAAAGATGAAGTGCTTGATCTAATAAAGTTTGCAATTGAGATTGAAAAGCATCATCATGGGATGATACTGTAAGCGAGCGTAGTCGGTTTAAACTTGGAACAATAGACCAAAATTGATTATTGATAGGAAGTTTTATATAAAGAGATTTGATATTAGCTAAACGTATGTAATAAGGAATCGGTCGGCTAAAAAATGTCTCATTATAGATGCTAGTCATATTATCATAAAATTCTTTTTCATTATCGAGTGGATATGTCGATCGCCATACATTACAAATACTTTCATAGCAATCAAACGAGTCAGATAGAGTGTTGAGATGAATAATTCTGTTCTGTGTAAAACATCGAACAAACCATTGATGTTCATCAATCCAGAATGAACTCCGAAATGAATCAATCAATTGATCAACTCGCTTGTGAATATTTTCCTGTTGGAAACATCTTTGTTTCATTTTCAGTTGAAATGCTTTAAGTTTGGGCAAGTAATTACGAATAATTTGTTCCCAGTGATAACCATCGATCAGTTCAGACTGTATGTCGATACTCAAATGACATAAATTAGGCATGCCTTGGAAGAACATATTGATTGTCGAAACGATGTGGTCATCAAAAAAATAAATATTCAATGTAGTTAACGTTGGCACTGGCAATACTATATAATTAGTATCACTAACAGACTTAATCAATGTTGAAAGATGTTTAAGATGAGGAGTATAGTCAAATAATCGTTTTATTTGATTCCGTTGAAGTTCACTTCCAAAGATCGATACATATTTGAGAGATGAGGAGACAACTGTTGGCATATGAAAAATCTTTTGTTCTTCCATAATGCTAAAAAAGCAATTAGTAAGTTTTGGTAAACTCCAAATCGTGTCAGCAATTAATTGAAAATTGACTTGCTCATTTGGAAAAGAACAAGAATAAAAGTTTAAATGAGTAAGGTTATTCATATGATGAGATTCGTTTAAGAGTTTCAATAATGTTTGATATGAGCGAAGGTTCGATAATGAAAGTGATCGTAGATTAGTGAATTGTTTGAATGATGGTATATAAGACAAAAATAGATTAATTTGTCCGGGAGTTTCTCGATAATCAGACAGACTAAGAGCTATAATACGATTAGCAATGAATGGTAAATGTCGTTGACATATCATATCAAAATGACGTTTTGATACACAATTAAATTTAAAATAATAAAAAGAACATTGCGTGTGAAGAAGAAAATTGAAACGTGAATTGAGACCATAAAATGCCCAAAAAAGATCGACTCCATTAAAATAATTGAACAGATCAAGTAAAACCTCGTTGGGTAATAATTCGAAATTCATTATATCTTCATTATTTACGGTTTATTATCATGTCTACCAAGCAACGTTTCATATTAAATATCAGTAGATATCATAATAAAAATGACTTTTTTCTTTGTCGTTAAAAATAACCGACATTCTATTTCTCAAAGATTGAGGGATGCATCAACTATTTCAATAATACGTGGATGGATAGACAACATCATTTGATGAAAAATATACGAATCATTTGTTTGCAAGTAAAATAGGCGACATCTATTTCAGATTGAATTTTTAAAAAAAAGTCAGATTTGAATAGAAGACGTTGATATTATAATTATCTTCATTAGTAATAGATTTTATCTGCAATAAATGAAAGTTTATACACGAGTATTTTTTATTCTGAACATTTCTATGCAGCTTGAAAACCTCTGAGTAAAACTGTATTAAATAGCATCTTAGAATGTCTATTGACATATAGGAGTTATTCACTTGATCGTATAGTTCAATCGATTAAATAATGGATAAGTTATATATTGTATGCATGTTCGAATCTAACCTTCTGCCTTATATTTCTATTATTAGACTAGTTCGAACTAGACATTACATAAGACTACAATCTGTTAGACGTACGTAGCGCCACGGACACCCTTCCTATTTTGATTTAAACTCGATTTTGGACTATATAAGTAAGCTATGATTTTATCAACGAATATTATACAATATTAAGCAGCTGATTCTCTATCAAATGCATTCCATATCAAAGTTTCATTGATGGCCTATGAGAGCAAGGTTTCTTAAAAGCTCAAAACGATATTTTTCAGATTCTACAATACTTTTTTGAAAAGTATTTTTTGAAGAGTATCATCTTGAAGGTACAAAATTTGGAGTAAAATGAAAAGTTGTCGCATTTCCCATGACATCCGCTTGAAAAGTTATAAGCATCACAAAAAACAAAGAAAAATGCATTTTTTTAGCAATTTTATGATAAGTTTCGCTTTTTGTTTCATTTTGTGATGTTTTATTTTATTAAGATAATGTCGGTGGACATGCAGTGACTCCTAACTCTACTTAGGATTTTATATCTCTTCAAGTTGGTTCTGTACCATTTATACTAGTTCAGCAAAAAACGCATTTGATAGGAAACTGCATCGACTATTTAAATTAGAACTTGAATTTAAGTTAAATACTTGATGTCATAGACACAAAAAAGCAAAAATATATTGCTCTTGTATTTTTGTTCAATAATGCAAAATAGAAACCATTAGTTTTCACCCATTGAAAAAGAAATAATTTGGCTACAAAGTGATATAAAATTCTATTGATCATCAATTGGATAATCAGATGAATTTTTGATCAATATTTTTGAAAAAAAAATGTTAAAGGCGTTCCGCATAGAATTTTGACTTGCAGTACGACTAATCGGTTAATGAAATCGTTTTCTTTGCATCTGGACAAGATCATTTATCTATCCTATTCTGTCCGAAAGATAAAGAAATTCTCCAGAAATTTTTAAATTCAACCATTTTATTCTGGATAACATGTAAACAACTCTTGATAAGGATAGTTGATCAAGCTGAGTCCATTAATAATCTTTATTATCGCATTGAAACTAATCTAAAACCACGAGAATAAGATTTTTGACATATTGACTATTTAGTCTCTTTGTAGCAGGGCAACCTTATATTTCAAGAAACTTACTGTTGTGGTTGCGATTGGTTTGAGAGCTAAAATAAAGATTGTTACACAGCTGAGCTATCTCAATCAAGCCTATCAAGACCTATTTTCAGATGATTCAAGATAGATCTGTTGTATTTAGGAGTCGTTAGGAAACCTTTTAGTTAATAGCGTATCCGAAGGCAGGGAAAGGAGAGCTCAGGTGCTTCATTGAAAAGCGCACATCAATCCCTTTAAGATTTGTAGCTTAAACATCTGAACACTATACTTATTTGTGCAGATCAGATGTGTGTATTAAGAGCTGATGTAATTGGCTGATAGAGTTTGGTACGGTTTTACAGTCAAATAATTTATCTGTTATTTGGTAAATATCCATGGTCTCCATCTTATTCGTATGTAAATTTGTGTTGAAAATATCAACTTGCTTTGCATTCTCGTACTTTTTGAGAAATGATTTATATTGAAATTCTTGAATTCATTGCGAAAAAGTAGAAAGGACAAGTTTAGTAGGGAAAATAACCGATTACGTGAGTTAGATATTATCGAATC
>CAJNOP010001638.1:0-22908 GCA_905250075.1 Rotaria sp. Silwood1 | reverse complement strand
ACATACAGGAAAGCAAGTAGTTGATTGTGTTTTTCTTGACGTTAGCTACTGTTCTAAATCTTGAACAACTTTTGTGATTGAAAACGAAGAAGTAGACTAATGCGAAAGCATACTCATATAAACGAACAGTTATTTCTTCTATACTGTATTTATTTAGCTTCTATCATATTCGCCACATTACATAGATACTTTTAGTATTAATTACGTGTATCGCAATCGCCTTTTCATAATACAACAGTTTATCGATACAGGTGACTATATGTTTATCCTTGGAAATATTGTTGATATTACTTCTCTCAAAGGAGACTTCTATCGAAATGAAAACAAACTAACGATTCTTCGAACAAAAATGCAACGTGACAAAGATGATACAACCTAAATAAATACAGTATAGAAGAAATAACTATTCGTGTGTATGAGTAATTAACATTTTACAGTATATTTCTTACATATTTTCACTCTTTTATTTTTTTTTGGGTTTTGATTACATATTTTCAATCCATGCTGCTTCCGTATTAGTCTACCTCTTGATTTTCAATCACAAAAGTTGTTCAACATTTAAAACAATACACAGTTTTAGCCACCACGACGTAACTGCGACAAAATGCGTGTGTTGCGTGATAATTACGACAAAATGCGCCACTGTGCTCCAATTTTAGCGCAGTTGTGCGTTACAGAGTACGTTTTCAGTGTATCGCCATTGCGTCATAAACTCAGTGTAATCGAACACGTGGGAAGTAAGTAATAGTAAAAGAAAAAAGAAAAAGGACATAAGAATAACGTAAAAACGTCATCGTAGCGTATAGGCGGAAACGTATATCATTTGTACTCCATTCATGGTAGCACGTGCCGAAAAAAGAACTACAAAAAAGAAAATAAAGCAGTTATCCAGTATTATTTTTACAGCGACACATTTGACGTTGTATTATTCATACGTAAGTAACGTTTTATATATCCCCCTGGACAAAAATAGTTAGACTCGGTATTTCGAATATATTTCCACTATAAGACCACACTTTTTTAAAAGTAATTACATATTCTGAAAGCCCGTGGAGTTTTCTATCACTTTGTATAATTAGATTTTAGTTTCGATCTATTCATTATCAAAATAAATTGAGAACAATGAAAGCACCCGCGTGTCCAGATTCCCCACAGACAGGATTTTGTATCCTCAACTAGTTTTTTAAACTTTTCGACTATAGAAATATCTTTCTAAAAAAAAGTAATTATGTATTCTGATAGAGCCTGAAATTCTCTATCATCCCATATATTTAGCTATTGCCTTACATTTATTTGTTGAACAATAATTTGAGTACAATGAACGCACCCTCAATCAACAAGTATCAAAAATCTGCATTTTTTCGCCACTTTTTTTAGTTTTCTCTCCAATTATTATTCCTATAGGAATAATTTTTCAAAAAGAAATTACATATTCTGGTAGCGCTTGAAATTCTCTATCATCCTATGTATTAATGTCGTGTCTTGAATTTAAATAGCGGAAAAAATGCAGATTTTTGGTACCTGTCGATTCACGATGTGTTCATTGTACTCAAATTTTTTTTAAAATAAATCAAAATAAGAAAATAAATAAATATACAGGATAATAGAGAATTTCAAGCTCTATCAGAATATATAATTACTTTTCTCAAAAAATGGTACTATAGTGAAAAAAATTAAAAAAACTAATTTTGACGACAGTGACAAATCAAGTTTATGGGAATCTGAACATGAGGGTGCTTTCATTGCTCTCAATTTATTTTGATAATGAATAGGACGAAACTAAAACCAAATTATACAGAGTGATAGAAAACTCCACAAGCTTTCAGAATATGTAAGTACTTTTAAAAAAGTGTGGTCTTATAGTGGAAATATGTTAGAAATACCGAGTCTAACTATTTTTGTCCAGGGGGATAGATACTGTTTTTATACCTTTCTTTTTAAATTCAAAGTGCACTGCTATGAAACTGATCATGTCTTCTGATTAGATATATTGGAGCCAGAAAGTATCGGAGCTATCCATTGTTCTCCCAATTTTTCTCTTTTCTCCTCTGGTACAAAATAGATATGCCACCTACAAACATTATGGCAGACAAAAAGTAGGGAATAAATATTGAAAATTTTGATTGTAAGTCAACCGATGCAATTTTTATCTAGTACTTGTTCATTGACTGGCCACAATTTCTTTGACGGATTAGACCAGCTAGATATCGACACTAGATATGTTTACGCTTAGTGTTAGTAAAATGTCAATGAAAATACACGACACTCTCATCTGAAACCAAGAATAATTTTTATCTGTGGCCCTTAATTCATCTATTAAGATGCGTGCTTCAAACAGAACCATTTTTACACGCAAAGAGGGAATGAGTTGTCCCCTCGAATATAGGAAATTTAGCGAATTTTGTTCATCAGCACTAGTAAAAGACCTGTTTTCTAATGTAGAAAGTACTTGAAACAGTGTCCAAGTAATTTACAGATCAAGTACTTCATCAATATTCATGGCCGATACCTGCGTACTAGTTCCAGTACTTGGATCAGTGTTTATACACCATGACTAGTAAACTTTTACGGTAGGTAGTCATTGCGACTACTCATCTAGAATAGCTGATACAAAACTCAAAATCATGTTTTGGGACAGGTTTTCGCTGTGGACATGAATTTCATAGTGCGAACTGGGAAAAATGTCACCATGCACTTTTTTATCAAACCGATTTTCTGAAAAACTTGAGAATAATGTCTATTAGATTATCCAATAACACACGATACTTTTCATATTGTCTGTCCTTAGATATTTTTTCTGTAATTGTGAGACTATTAAAATGAACGGCCCATCAAACAGTCATCCATTGACTTGGTCCGAAATCGTGCCTATTCGTCCGCAACTTAAGCAACAAGCGCTCGACGGCTTGATTCATATTCTTGACAAGCATCGGAGCAGAACCAAAGATGCATTCTTCTGGGGCGATGAGGTCACTCTTATTTTTTTATTAAATTTTCTAAACACATTCTGAATTTGAATAGGTCGAATTTGCTCTAATCCGCTTTGACCATGAGACGAAACGCGTTCAACTCGCACTTAAAGCCCATGAATTACTGCCCAAACTCACCGAACTGAGCAAAAACGTCGAGAGCGAGTAAGTCGACCATTATTTGATTTCAACGGCTATCTAATTGAATATGGGCTGTATAGAGCAGCTGAAATTTACTGTCAATCTGAAGACTGCGATTTTGTCGTTGAAGCTGTCCCAGCAACGCCGTATGGCTGCCATCCTATTGATTTCAACGTAGTTGAGGCCAATATGAAACTGAGGTAAGAATATTGTGTCATTATAGTGAATTGGAAAAGAGTAGATAGCTTTGAATTTCGGTACCGTGATTATTCTGTCAGACATGTGGAGAAATATACCAAATTCTAGTGTAGAAGTTGAATAGTCTTACTTAATTTTAAAAAATCTTGAAATGATGGTCTAATGTATCATTCGAAGAAATCATAGAATTCTGCGACAGCAGTAAACAAACGATATGAGAAAAAATCAATTTAAACATCCATGGGTCGAAAATCAAAAAGATAGTCTACGTTTATCCATCTGTTTAGTTACGGATTGACTGTGGATTACTCATGGATTGAAAAAATCTCACTTGGCGGCATCCCTGATAGGGAGTTACTAGAATTCATTTAATTGATTAAAAAATCTTCTTTGTTTTGTTTGTTTATTGAAGTCCCAATTTCATCTTTTTAAAGTAACAAATAATTGTTAAAATGAATCTGGCTCTAAGGTATCTGCTTCATTTCGTTTAGACGGCAAGAAGTGCAAAATCTTCTCGATGACAACGAGTTCATCGTATCCATATCTGCCTTCCCTAGGTATTTTCTATTACTATAGTTATTCGTGATGTTATCAATTATTTATTTTTTAGACTGGGCTGCACAAAATGCACGTATCCTGAATATGAGAGCGATCCATTCAACAGTTTCGATCATTCTCTTTGTTGCCCTGCAGCTATGAAGACGCCGAATTATCTTCGAATCCTGTTTGTTGAATATTCACTTGCCTATAGATCGACTTTCTGCTTTTTCTCTTTCATATAAGGTACTTGGACAAGAACATCATCGATCGGCGTCATTCCAAAGTTTCTGTTAATGTACCAGGTACAGATTCCATTTGACATTTTGATCAAATGTTTTTGAGGATAATGTACGTATTTTTCCAAAACAAACACTTTACTAAGGAGCTGAAATAGGTCAAGCAATTCTAGTCTTGATTGAAAGGTTATATTCAATAGCTATTCAAATTGGAGATCTAATCACGAGCTGAGAGACGCGAGATTCTATTTTATTTTCATCGTTGCCTCAATTGACAATATGAATGAATGAAGTCAGTATGGAGAAAATTGATTGAAATAACGGAAAACGTTAGGATAGATGCGAGAGAGCTTGTAGAGAAGTTATCAGTGACTTTTATTTGTCTTTGTTCCAGTGTTTCACGACTCGCAAACAAAGGAACCATTTCAAGACGACCTATCTGAATATGGAGTTGAAAATTGGGAGGAACATGTGGCCACTCGTCAAGATGGCTACATTCACCTAGATTCGACGTCGATTGGCTGGGGTTGCTGCTGTCTGCAAGTCACTTTTCAGGCTGCTTCATTCGACGAAAGTCTGAAACTCTATGATCAACTACTGCCACTTACAGCTATCTGCGTACGTATGCATATAAGACAAATGACAGCAAGAGACTTTATTACAATCGTTTTTTTCTCATCATTGAATGATATTGTCGGCAAAAAGTATCTTTTTCCAAACTATTGGAAACATAGTCGAGATGAGAAATGTGAATTACTAGCGAAGGATAAATAGATCTGGAATTAGAGATTTTCATAACTTGTAAATTGTATTCTACATGTATCTGCAAAAAAAACTTTTAAAGTCAATTTCAAGAAATCATACAGTAAGTATTGAAGGAAGTCTCTGTCTTAGAAGATAGGGCTATACAGCTGTCATTTCTTTCGAAAACTATATTCCAATATATGGTTTTTCGTCTGAATAAACGTGGCATTTTATATAATAAAACTCACACTAAAAAAGAGTAAACTAATTGCAGCTGGCGCTGAGCACGGCCTGTCCAATCTGGCGCGGTTACGTCTCTGATGTCGATAGTCGTTGGAACGTTCTCTGTGAGACGGCTGATGATCGAACAGTCGAAGAACGCAATAACAAAGTCGTGGACTGTTCTCGCTATTCGGCCGCTTCCTGTTACCTTAGTGCCTCCAGTGCCAAGTATAATGACATCGAGATCAACGTCGACCCTAATGTTTATCAAACATTACTCGAGCACGGTTTGTTTTTCAGTTATATCCTACTCATGAATCATTATCATCATCAATGCTTTTGGTTCATTCAGGTTGCCCGCAGACACTGGCCCGTCATTTTGCTCATTTATTCCTCCATGATCCACTGTATGTCAGCGATGAAGAACTTTATTCGACGGACGATGGTTCCACAGCCACTGCTTTCGAGGTATTGTGTATACATAATATGAATACTAAATAACGGATTGGGAAGAGGAAATGGCAGTTATTTTCTTGTGTACACGTCCTATATCTCTGTTGTGTCTTCATGTAATGTTTTATGATTTCTGCATTTTTCTCATCGCACTTGTTTCAATCGTGTTCGAGATATCCCGGTCAAAACCATTCAGGTCGAAATCTTTAGTCATCATCGAACTTTATGAATTGTTCCAGCGAAGAGTGCTTACCATTATATAGTATGACTGACCATTTATATACTCTGGCGTATCGTCTTGTTGAAATATGAGATCAGATCTAAGCAATCATGTACCTTCCTCAAATCTAAATGGCATAACACAACATCAAAATACTTCATGTTCTAGTAGTTCTTGTTTAATTTGAAAAATAATAGACTTTGTTCAATTCAACTACATGCTTCACACAAGCATGACATAGACGATGTTTTGCTGTTTATATCGATAAAGTTCGATGACCGCCAGACAGTTCCGATCTTATCCTTCTTGATTACATTATGCGTAGAAACAATATAACATCATCTCCTGTCTTGTATAAAGCTTATCTTTTCAAAGAAATTTTAATCACAAATTGCTGCCATTTTTTTGCGCAACTTATTATTATAGTTCATCACGAGTTTTCGGAAACAATCATTCTGACTAGATTTTTTACAACGAGCTTGAAGTCTCTCTATACTGTAATCTATGACATACTTAGTGTAGACTCTGAACTCGACGGTGTGGAATTCGCTTCGTTTCAAGCCACCACCTTTAGATGGGTCAACATCAATGGGCTGGCGTGTTGAGTTTCGCCCGATGGATGTAAGTTTCTCTATTCTATTTCACCTTCCAATATCATGCTCGTGTCTGTGTTACAGCTGCAAATAACAGATTTCGAGAATGCCGCATTGGTTGTATTTCTAGCTCTTTTTACGCGAGCTATGCTTACTTATGACATTGATCTACGAATGTCAATCTCTCTGGTTAAAGAAAATATGGAGCGGGCACAGAAAAGAAATACGGTGCAAGAAAGCAAATTTCACTTTCGAAAGGTCATATTGCCCGGTAAGTACTGATCATTTTCTTCTGCTAATTAAATTATTCGAAATTTCCTTGTAAAAGTTAAGTACCATATCTCTTTTACTGTTGAGACTCAGTAAAAGTTCTAGTTTTTCGATCATTCTATAATTCAGGTGACAAGTCCGATCAAACTCAGATTGATGGCGACGAAACTCGAGAAATGTCTTTGAACGAAATCATTAATGGCTCGGTAAGTGAATATCTAACGAGTCTATTCAAATGAAAATTGTAATCATTGCATAGACCACATTTATTGGCATCATTCCACTCATTCAAGAGTATTTGCATACGCTGGAAGATATCGATACGGCAACGCGCCTGACTATTGACAACTATCTCAGTTTGATCTCTAAACGTGCTGCAGGTATGATATTATTGTTTTGATTGTAAACTCTTTCAGTCGTTTTCAACCCAAAAGATCGTTACACAAGAATAGAAAGGGCTGTGTTTTCGAGGCTATAGGCGTCATCTGGAAAAAATACAACTTCTATCAAGATTGTAGCCTCATTATACTGTATGCATTTTCATGATAACTTTTTTGTGATGCTTGTGTAGACTGAAAAATTTCGATAAAAAGTTACAGATTAATACAATCAATTGTTGTGATAGATGAAGCTTTTCGAAACAATAGATCTTTTGTAATTCAGGTGCTTTGTTGACGGATGCTGCGTGGATGCGACAATTTGTGAACGAGCATCCAGCATACAAGAAAGACTCGATTGTCAACGATGAAATTCAGTATGATCTCATGTGGCTCATTCAACAAGCGACGAATGGAAAAGAATCCATTCCACTTGTGCGACCACCCAATATAAGGTCGGCCAGTGAACGTTTTACTTCCAAGCCGCGTTCATATACTGTTTAATAAAAAACTTTGTATTTTTCATGCAATGTGTACAGAATTTCATAAAATAAAATAACACAATAATGGAAACTGTATCTCTTTCGAGAGAGAGAGAGTTTAATTTTTAGAAGTTTTTGCTCAACAGTCACAGTCGACATTATTTAGTCATGAATCATTAATATCATTCATAGTTTAATAAGTCGTCTCCTTCAGAAATAGAAGATTCTAACGAGTTGCCGGTTGCATCTGAGATATTGAGGGTGGGATGAGTCAAAGCAAAGGGTGTGGGTGCGGGTGTGGGTGGTGGGTGTGGATGTGGGTGTGGGTGTGGGGTGTGGGTATGAGTGTGGGGTGTGGGTGTGTGGGTGTGGGTGTGGGGTGTGGGTGTGGGTGTGTGGGTGTGGGTGTGAGTGTGGGTGTGTGGGTGTGGGTGTGTGGGTGTGGGTGTGGGTGTGGGTGTGAGTGTGGGTGTGGGTGTGTGGGTGTGGGTGTGGGTGTGGGTGGGTGTGGGTGTGTGAATGAACATAACGCAATTACACACACCCACACCCACCCATACCCTCACCCACACCTACACCGACACCCACACCCACGACCACACCCACGCCCACACCCACACTCACACCCAAACCCACACCCATCCACACCCTTGCTGCAAAAGAGAAATCGTCTCGAATCGAAGAAAAGAACTTATTGTTGGCAGATGATATAAACAAAGATCTGTATGACAGAGGAGAAACACAATTGTCCAAATAGGATTGATCGACAATCGAATGTTTAGTTGGTGAAAAAGCAACTCCTTATTATTGAAATCAGTAATTGAGGAAGTGAGGTCGAAAGCAGAAGAAGATTTTCTTTGAGAAATTCAATTGAAAGTCTAATTTCAATTCGAATAGTTTCTTTCTTGATAAAACATTTTCAAAAGAGATTTGTTTTTGTTATGAGTGACACTAGATCTCTTAATCCTTCATTAGTGTCCTCATTTTGCGTCATTTGAAACCA
This sequence comes from Rotaria sp. Silwood1, assembly GCA_905250075.1. Classification (NCBI taxonomy): domain Eukaryota; kingdom Metazoa; phylum Rotifera; class Eurotatoria; order Philodinida; family Philodinidae; genus Rotaria; species Rotaria sp. Silwood1. The sequence goes on along the minus strand of CAJNOP010001638.1, from coordinate 14,460 downwards.
TCCAGAAATTTTTATAGATATTATGAGATGGAAAAATGTCTTTTTTTTGCGTTCTAGCTTGATATAGATTTACTAAAACTAGTGGATCAATAAAGAAGTTATGAACCTAGTGGAATAAAAAAATAAAGCAAAAATATGGTGCGAGTCTGCTTGAACCCCACAACAATAACAAAGGGTTAAACAAAGTTTATGGATAAGAAGAGATAAATAGTCAGCAAATATTCTCTTTTGGCCATTCAATAAGCAATTTTCGTTAATCTGTCACTCCATGAAGTGTTCTTATAATATTTATCTTTTAAGAAATTGAACAGGAAAAAAAACAAGAAAGTTGTTGAATTGGATCAAATGATTTGTTCAAGGTAGTTGTAATTAGCAGAAAAAATGATCATTTTTCGGAAATTTGAAGATGTTCATGATTTGAATTCGAAAGCAAGAAATATTGATCAGTGGAGAACACTTGTTCAAGTTCAACAAATCTTCTAAGATTTTTCTCTGCGAAACGAGTTTCAATTGTAGATTTTGAACTGTTCGCAAATCAGAATATCTTCTGCATTTTTTGTCTTTGAAAACTGCATTAATTATGTTTTGACACTATAATAATATACTCCTCAATTAAGTACGCTGATCATCCGTCAAATAGTAATTATCTTCACATATCGTCAAATTTTCATAGCTTTTTTCGTTTCATTTGTCTTCATCTATTCACTGTATTGAATCGCTATGAAAATTCTACTATCACGCATGTATATTTACCTTAATTATCGTGATCTTTCTGCCTAAAGATCAATACTATAAAATGGCGTACTTATTAAAACGTAAGACAGCACACAAGCAGCAATAGTTTCTAGAATAGCCATGCATCTCGAATGTCGTGTAACTGACTAGATAATTTCGTTCTGTTCTGTTGTGTCAACAGCATAAGACAGTCAGTAGCAACATTAGATATAATGCCTTCCCATGATGATAGACGAAGGAGAGTCGGCAAAAAAGTGGCATGATGATAACAAAAAACAGTGTACATGTCTTTTTTTCTCACTTTTCAAGAAGATTTCTTGTTTGCCGTTGAATCCCACTTCAGATTTGAGTAACTGCAACCATTATTTTCCTCCTGCAACTTGTCTAGAACAAACTAAAACAATATTCATCCAGGATCGTTGAATAATATCTGCTACAACTCGTAATTAGTAATATTTGCATATTTAAAGTGGTTAGACCAAGAAGAGACCATTGTGTTGTGTCACTACAAGTAATAATGTAATTCTGTTTACATTTTAGAACCTCAGGCATCTAATTGGTCACAGAACAAGCACGAAAGTGAGGGTGAGGGCGAGAAAGTTGATTGTGTCGGGCCTCAAAGTGTAAAAGTACCAATGATGTTAATCATTGTTCGATAATAACATTTCATATGAAAGGAGAATCACATGTTGATCATATTTCCTAACAGGCAAATGAAATTTGTTTCTCTATCATCAAAGACTCAAATAGGGTAAATATAATCCAAGCATTTGAATATAAATAAATAATGATTACTTTATCTTATGTAAGAAAGCTCGTTTCCGGTAGAAAGGTAGTCCAGCATACTGATATTGGTGTTTTACATACTCTGTAAAAAATGTATTAGGCAAAACTTTTCTTCCATGTTTTACGCTTATGTAGAACCTAGAAAAAAGTTTCGCTATTGTTGTGGATCCAGAATATTTTTTGCTATTTGGTATAGCGATGGGATCAGTTCGTGTTTTTGTGAAACCAAAGTGAGTCAAAAAATCCTCAGAAACCAGCCGCAACCTGTTGAAATTAGCTTAAGGCAGGATGGGATTGGATGGGATGAAAAAGGTTTTAGATGGAATTTACGGGTGGCCCAAGTCTTTTTAAAATATTTCACAAAACGTCACTCTTTATCTTTTTCAGACCAATGAGTTTTCTAGCCATTGTGGTCGTGCTTTATCACCAGCAAATATTGTCCCTACAGGCTTTCGTACATAAACTACTTGTTTTTTTTTGTCTACAAATGCGTTATAAAAAATTGTAAAAGTCACAAGATCCAATATAGTACATGAATTATTTGCTAGCAAGCGAGCATGTTAGACGATCTGTCAACTATCTGAGAAAACCGTAGCAGAATTTCAAACTAAAAGATTCCAACTATTCTTCTAAACATATTTTCCATGTTGAATGGTGTTTCATTGGGAAGGGACATAATTTTCGTCATTTCGCTGGTCTCTGCTACTGAGCATAGTTTGAGATAAATAAATTTTTCTTTTCGTATAGAAATGCTCGTCTTTCGAGAGTCATAAAGGACAAAAATCGCATATTACTCTGCATTCTCTTTTTCAGAACGATTTTTTCATATGTGGAAAGCATCGATTTGAATGACAGTTGACATGGATGTCGGTGTGAGTGTAGGTGTGGACTGTGGCTGCGGGTGTGTGGATGTGGGTAGAAATTCACTACACGGACACCCATACCCCCACACCCTAGTATTAGGATTATGATATCTATGCGTTATCCATTTGCAACATCGCCTGCGAGTGAATGATTGGATCGTTGTATATTTTACCTCGATGAAATTCACACAAGAGGAACTGATTTCAAGTTTCCCGTAGGATTTAAAGCTGCTGTAACATTGGGAATTAATTTAACAAAAGATCGTTTTGTTCAAGCATGTATGAGTATGAGAAAATTAGGGAGCGGTCATTCATTAACATTTTGGAGTTCCGATGAAGTTCGTCAACAAATTGAAACATTGAAAAATAAAACACTTCATATCAATCATAAAAGAAGAAAAGGTGATGGAAGGATCACATTGATAGACATTCTTCGATGGGTTTATGACAATACTGAAAAAGCAACTTGGGGTGGATTACATTACTGGGCAACGCAAAGTCTGAGTTTTCAACGAAAAGTTTCGGCATTTCAATCAATTGATTGGAATAATAATCAACAACAATTCAGTGTTAAGCTGATGAAAGACTCGGCAATGGGATGTTTAGAACCTCAAGTCATTGAACTTAAACTTATGTATGGGGCTGCGAAAACATTGCAAACCTTGCTTGAAATACATGATCTCAGGTATCAGCACACTTCTTATCAAGTATGTAACGATATTCGCGATGCAGTATTAAACCGACTCAAAGTTTATGGCGGAACCAAACAGCGTTTGTCGCAGCTATTAGATGGAGAACAACAAAGAGAGTTGGAACAAGAATTAGAAGAAGAACGACAAATAGAACTTTCCCCGCCTGTTAATCCGTGTAAGCCTATACTGCATGAAGAAATAAAGCGTCTATGTGATATGGATGATGTTGCAATGAATTTAAAACAATATCCCCATATATTTCGTCATTTGCCTTATGCCTTAACTGGTACAACATTGTTCAGTGACTGTCAAACCGATAGTTGGCAGAAAAATTTGTGGGTTTTGACTGAATTTCAGCGTGTTATTTCGACCCAAGGAAAATCATTGAATCCATTTTTACGTCCACTGCGGTGGATCTTAATCTATCGCAACCAAGAACTAATATTGCTCAGTCCTTTTGAAGCTAATTGGGTAATGGGTCGTTTAAGTGAACTTCATCGTAAAGGAAAACTGATGAATCCAGTGAGCACGACGTTGCGTTTACTATTACCCCGTATGAGACGAAATCAATCAATTTCTATCAATACTCCAACTTTTACAGTCTCTCCATTAGTTGGACTTCTGAGGCATACTGTAGAGTTTGTCACATCAAACGATTGCTTAGTTCAGTTGTTTATTTTCAATGATACTCTCTATTTTGAATCGATTGATGAACAAACAGCGTACTGCCAATGTTTAAGTTTATGTCCAAAACCACGATCAGAACAAGAAGAAAAAGCTTTTGAACAAGGCTGGATTGGAACAGATGAATTTGTCTGCGAACATCTACATCGTATCCATTTAAATATGAACAATGTTCGGTTTCGAAAGAATCTGCTAAAATTTGTTAAACAATTAATCAAAACTCGAAATAATATGCATGCGCCTATATTTTCCGATGTGGGCAACATCGTTTTCAATGCTCGTAAACCTCTTTGATTTTTCAGTAATTGAAATTTATTATTCTAAATTGCTATAAAAATGTATCAAGCGATTAATTTTATTCAAGTGTGTGCGAAGAAGCTAATTTGATTAGTGATGAGGTTAGCAATGAGTATATGAAAAATAAGTATGAAATTTCAATTCTAATGTCTACTGTTCAGTTAATTATAACTTTTTCTGTTGCGCATCGACCAAAATTTTCTGGTGAATACATTTCTTCAGCTTTAGTAGGTGGAACGATAAATGTTCCAGCACACGTTGCACGCATTACATAACTCCATTCATAGACACCAGGCCATAATAATGATCGAAATGCTTCAGCACGTTCATCTCTCAGATTTTCATGATCAGGCCAACCAATAGTCGAATGAGGCCGGAATCCGCAAAGGAAAACATCTCGTTTTGATCTCGATACTGATGATTCTGTATCTCCAGTAATTGTTCCTTTTAATTTCGTATTTAATGGCTCACAACCAGCTGGTAAGTAATCGGCTAATGCTATATGATATCGTCGTTGTGTTGTTGTCATGGTTAGTATGACTTTGATTTTCTCATTCAATTTGAATTTCCACGTGCCATCCTCTTGTTTCTGAACATGTGATGAATCATCGACAGCGATATACGTTCGTTCGATTTTAAAGCCAAAGTTAACCGCATTCAAATGTAGACTTGACGGAGCATAACTCAACCCTATGCGATAGTATAATCGGCCACTGCCCTCTTTATGCAAGATCAGATTTTTATTGTTATTATCAGCGTTCGATGATGACGACAAAATTGCTTTCATTGGAATATTTACTACGTGTGTATTTGTTGTTCGACCTGTATAGATACGAAAATGTCAAATTTATCACGAGTTCTTTTTATATAACCTCACCTTTATATTGATGTTGACCACAGTAATCGTTGTCAAGCCAAATGTTTGCAACGAAATCCGGTGTATCTTTTTCTTTGATATGAAAATATTTATCCAATGCAATCAATACGAAGCAGTTTTCCTGTGTAGATTTCCATGCACCCTTCACTTTATGTGCTTGTAAGCTCTTACACAATTTAGTGCATAGAGTTGAGTTTTGATCAATATGCAATAATGATTCTAATAATATAGCATCTGTTCGACGATCCGAATGTAACATGACCGATTGACCATCATCACCATACGACGTAGTAAAATTAGCTGTTTCACTTGTTTCGTTGACCTTCCCTTTGAGATGTTTGTAAATGCTTTCAATGGTTTTTTTTTTAGCATTATCCGTATCTGTTGACAATGCTACCAATAGCCATCCTAATGCTTCTAAACTGAGTTTGTTAAATCCAGCTTTCTGGAATAATTGTGAAGCATCGTTTGCCACATTTTGACCATTTTTCGCTCGGACATACAATGCATAACTCACCAAACTAAAGCGAGTTGTTTCAGACCAGTACTTAGCGGATAGAAGGCGGTTAATTTCTTCTTCTATATTCTCAAGGTATCTGAGTGCACTGTTCAGCATCTCGTAATCAACAGAAAATACCTTAAAAAAGGATGTGAAAGTTCAATCTTCTATCAGTTTCATGCGAATTGATATTTACCTTTTTCTGATCAATAACAACCAAGCAATGTGCAACATGCACACTCATAAAAGGATCGGCATCTGAATCGCTTCGATTTGTCCAGTAACCAAAGCCCCCATTTGAATATTGACGGCCTTTAAGTTTCTTCATGTCGGATTCCAGCTTAGATTTCACTTCGGATACTTCGGGTAAATCTTTACTTTGAAATGCTTGTAAAACGTCCCATAGTGATTGTACACCAAGTAATCTTGAACTTAATTGTTCTGAACACTCGTATGGATATGTATAGAGCGCAATGATTGCATCGGTTAATGATGCTAATGCTGTAGAACTTGTTGATACTGATAACTCGCCAAATTGTGGAATAACATTTTCTGGTGCTTTTATCGGCTGTAGAACAACTTCTTCATCGGACACATCACCGTATGTTGCAAATGCTTCCGATGTTGCTGGTGTGAATACAGGTACACTGAATTCAATGGCATCACCAAATGATGGAGATGTTTCACTCTTGACAGTACTAGTTATGAACTGGAATCGAGCCGTACCAGAACGTACTGTTGACAATGGGAATGTGAGAGCAACTCGTTTATTTGGCTGTAGAGCAACAGAGTAACCAGCCATTTGTTGATTTTCTTGGGATGCGAACAGTTTAGCATTACTAGCGCGTAGACCAGCATGTAATTGTAATGATGAATCAGTTTGATTTTGTAGAATAACTGAGAAATGAGCTGTATCACCATAGTTAAGAAATCTTGGTGGTGAAGGTCGAACCATAACTGGTAATTGTACAGTAAGTGACATTTCACCCAAACCATATTGTTTATCATTGGCTGCCAGTGCCCATACGCGATAGCGTGTTAGATTATCAGGTAATTTAATTTCACATGAAACATGTCCTGATGGATCAGTGATTAATGATGGCATCCAGCACGCTAATGGATTGAAGTTCGATCGAACAGCTATTTTTTCCTGAGGACCAGAACCTCCAAAACCGCCGATTCCACAAGCCTCCATACACAGCTCCCTCGACGCTGTTCTGAAACAGCATGCGTGTGCCTTTATCGAGGATGAATTGTAGCTTTGTTGCATATCTTTCTTGAACTTTTCTATATCTTGCTTACTGAATACCAAACAACGATCTCTATCATGAAATTGCTGGATACTTGCTAATCGGTTAGGATAAAATAAATCTAATGGATTAGCCAATTTGTGATCAGTTAATGATAAAATTGCTTCATCAACAACAACCAAGCAAACTTCAACTTTGTCTAAAGGTGCTTTGCCAACATATTGTGTAACGTTCACATCGATATGGATGATTGATGATGGTGTAAACACTTTATTTGTTTCCTTTGTATTAACTAAAACGTCTAGTTTATAAACATCTCTGGATATTTCGATTAATTGTGAACCAGTAGCAATTGCTGGACGATTCTGTGAATCAGTTACTTCAGTTTGTCGTGGAGCTGTGCCTACTAATTCGGCATGTACGGTGAAGCTTGGGACCCAGTCTTTTGAAATTTTAAATTCAACAGTCGTCGAACTTTGTCCCGATTCGATCTGAAATGGAATCGGTTGCGAAACTTGACCATCACAGTCAAATACAAGTAGACCATTTGCTGGACTGAACGGAGCTAATATGAGTAGTTCACATGCGTCGTTTGATTGATAATTCGTTGCATTTGGTACGATTTTGACTTCTTCTATTGGAACATAATCCACCTTTTGTTGTTCCATTTCTTTTCCGAAACCACCGCAGACGTAAAGACCGTCGTAGAAACTCATAGCTGATCGTCCTTGCTCATCCTTGACCGTAAATGAAATATTGTACTCACCACCTAGTATCGAACAGAAATACAAGATTTATATTCACAAATAGCACTTTGATTTACCTAATTTTGGTGTAAATTCAATGTTGATGGCATCTTTACTTGAACTAACAGCCGTTATGACTTGTTCATCTTTGACATTTTCATAGATGGTCAAACCATTTTCATCTTCTTTTCTTTCTTTACCATTTCCAACTATTTTGCATTCAACAACAATATTATCAATTAAATTTCCATCAACATCGGTTACAATGACTTTTATTGGTACAGGTTTATCTTTCTTGCCGAAGTATGTTGACATTTGAAATCCAACATAGTAAGTACATGGGTGTACGATAAATTGTGTTTGTGTTTCTTGTATTTGGTGATTTATATCAGTAATAGCTGCCAATGCAGACACAACCGTTGGTCTTGGTTCTTCTTCAATGCCGTGATAACTAATTTTGATTTCATGCATACCTTTATCGTTTGTTGTACCCTAAAAGAAAGACGATTTCTCAACTCATGTTTACATAGGCGGCGGAGCCACGAGGCCTGGGTAGGCACGAGCCTACCCTACATTGGAGGAGAGTAGGCTTGGGTAGGCTCAGGTAAAGGCTTGGGTAGGCTCAGATAAACGCTTGGGTAGGCTCGAACCAGTACAGATAAAGGCTTGACTAGGCTCGATTTAATGTAAAATTTTTCTAATATTAGATAATTTTCATGTTCTTCTGTCAGATGACACGTTATTACAAGGTCAGTTCACATCTTATTATTACAAACTCGTGCCCAATGACATACTGATTGGTTTCGTTGACATCTATATTTACGTCGAATTTTTTTATTTTCAATATAAGATAATTTAACTTTTGTTCTAAACTTCTATTCAAAACAACGTTTGAATTGTAAGTAATTAAAGAACAGTACTCTTCCATAGACGGTGGAGCCATTAGGCCTGGGTAGGCTCAAGTTCACCCTAGATTGGCTGAGGGTAAGCTTCAGTAGGCTCAAGCTTGGACAGAACAAGACTTTTGTAGGATCTATTAAATGTGAAGGTTTTCTATTATTGTCTAGTTTTCCAATTTTTCTGACAGATGATACGTCGTTATAGAGTCAGTGTCAGTCATAGGCGGCGAAGCCATTAGGCCTGGGTAGACATAGCCCTACCTAGACTGAGTATCTAAAAAGCATACTATGGGCTATTTAATTTCAGGCTAAATTTATCAAATAAAAATAATACTTGATTTCAAACTGAAACGTGAGTCTAGGAGTGAGGGGGGGAGTGACTGAGGGTGTGGGTGTTGGTCTGGGACCCACACACACACCCACACCCATGGTGCGGGTGTGGGCGCGCGAGTGAGGGTGAGGATGTGCTTGTGGCTTTGTGTACTATAGGCTTTAGTCCCCTGCACAAGGGACTAAGCGGGGACTAAGCTTTTTGTGGGGGGGACTAAGGGGGACTAAGCTTTTTGTGGGGGGGACTAAGGGGGACTTTGCAGGACTAGGGGGGACTAAGGGTTTTTAGTGGGACTACGTAGTATCAAACGAGAAAAGTTTGATTCGGAAGAAGTTGGTGCGGTTTTTTTGATTTTAGAATTCAGTTTGAAATAAAAAAGCCCATAGACTCCTAAAAAGACGTTCATACACTCCATTCTACATAAAAATGTTATATTATTGCTAAATTTTCGTTTGCTTATAACGCATGATATATTATTACAAGATCAGTTTATTCTGTATCTGCTACCAACCATAGGCGACGAGGCCACAATGGCTGAGTAGGCGAAAGCTCATCAAGATTCAAGTTTCATAGGCTAAGAGAGACTCAAACATTTGCTTCTTACTCCATCAGATTAAAAAACTTGCGTACTGCTCGAAAGTTTTTGCTGCCATCAGCGGTAGCTGCTAACATTTTTAGGGAAAAAACTGAGTTTCATATGACTAAGTGTTGCAACGTACATTGATAATGAGTTCACGTTATGCTCTTTTGTTACAAATGAAGAATCATCTTACAGGTTACTTACAATCATATCTGCTGGATGATGTCAAAATTCTCTCGCCTTTCTGCAGTTACTCTCAGATGCCAATCAAACATTTTTAACACGCTGAACAAACCCACAATGAGATTCCTTTTCTGTGAGCACTGCTACGTCGCCATAATTCTAGTTTGCACTAATACAAATCAAAAACTCTTTCCAATGTGCAGCTCCTGAGATAGGTTCAGAATCTAACCAACTCTAGTTCTGAGCCTGGGTTTGAAATTTCTCTGTTGACTAGAGTCAGATCTGGATCCAGGCACAAATTCTCGAATTCAGACCTGATAGGCTCTAGCAGCACGTAAGAACTAGTTAAAGCTTGGTTATTACGAGATTATCGTCAAAATTGTTTGAAAAATGTGTAGGGTGTGCTGGTTGTCCGAAAAATTAATAAAAACAATGTAGCATCTTTGAAATAATTATCAAATTGAGAGTAAAAACCTTGCATTGAGAGTACGAGCACTACGAATGCGGCTTCGGATCCTAAAATTTTGCGTCCGATGGACTATATTTGAGGGTCACTATTTAATGAAAACAAAAGTTTAAGTAACTCTTTGAATACAAGTTTTTTGCCACAAGTTGCAAACTCATCTCTGATCTGTGCTAATGTTATGCATTAAAAAATTTGAGTTCGAAATAAATAATATTGATTGTATTTTATTTGAATCACATAGCATAAAAAATGACCCTCTCTATCTTTAACCTGTCAGTAAGGCTCGTATAAAAATATTGAGCCTACCCTCGATTCAAAACGCTCCGCCGCCTATGCATGTTTAGGTATTCGAATGCAAATTCTATTACCTGAATATGTTTTGCAGGATATGATATTTTGTTTTCATCATTATGACGAAACCAGAAAAACATCGGCTCAGCTCTACCAAATGTATATTCAGATCGATTAGCTGGTTTAAATTTGGTAGTTTCAGCTCGTACTGTCCATCGGACATTTGCATCGTTTAGATAACCACCTGAGAACAATTTTCCTTGACAAGTAACGATGACATGTTGATCCGTGGTTGGATGACAATAATAGGTTGTTGCTGATTGAATCGTTGATGAAACTTCATATTCTGGTCTTCTGAACTCTTGAATTTTGAATTGATGTGTGTAACTATTTACTGAATCTGGTAAGTTGAATGCTACGTATGCATTGCCTAAATATAATACAAACACAAACTCAAAATCAATTTGTTTCTCTTTTTCTTATAGGGAATTACCTAGATTGACATTGTCAGGCAATGTAAATTGAATATCAAATGCACCATAAGTATTCAACTTGACTTTTGACTGGAGAAGTTGCTCACCACGAGGATCATGTACCGTATAATCAATGGTACCTTGAACATAAGTTGGTAATCTTGCTTCACCTTTCACTTCCAATAATCGAACATAACCTTTTATATGCACATCCTCTTTCGGTTTGTATAAACCTCGATCATTGAACACATGCCAAACATAAACGTCCATGTATGATGGATAAGCATGAACATTTACTGACATACACAGATCATCACCTTTTTCTACAACTAATATTTTATTTGTTTGATCGTTTCCTGTCACGTATTTTTCAATAGTACATAAACCTTGTTGATTGGTTTCTCTCTTTTTATTTGGTACAATGACAGTGGCTTGAGGAACAGGTGCACCGGTCATTAATTCAGTAACCCATGCAGTCAATGCGTCATTGTTACCTATATTAAATATGCTGACTGATTCGATCAGTTAAGTTTTTAAGGCAAAATACCTGTAGAAACAAATAGGTCAACCGCTAGCCGTGTACATTGTATCCAAGCTGACTTTACTTGTCGATATTGCCAATCATGATTTTGACATTCGCTCCATGCTTTTTTTGTTGGTTCAATTAATAGAATTAATTGTCCTGTTCCTGAGTTTTGATTTAGATATTGCTTCAACGGAATTCTTATTTCTTTCGGTTCATCACGCTCACAATTTGTTTGCATTACTTCATTTAATAACTCTTCGCCAGGTAGTTTATTGTACCACGGTTGATCTTCCATGGTATATGCATATGAATTAAAGCATGGTAACATTTGATCATAGTGTTCTGGTTTTACCCGATTAATACGAACTGTTAATTCGGAAAAATTATAAACCATAAATGGATAAAACGGTTCATCTAATACACCAGGATCCATCGTAACCATACCTACAACAAAGTTTTCGTTGAATTAACAATCAATGTTTATTGCGCTGTATTACCTGTAGCACCCGATATATCTCCCATTAATGGTGGTGGATCATGCACTTTAAATTGAATTGGTTTAGCAGAGAAATCGTGCTCCAATGTCTGGCCATGAATGTCTTTTAATGATTCTGCCTCTATGACCAGTGTGTAAACGGTGTTTGGTTTTGAATCATTATGTATCGTAACTTGTCGGTCATTGTATTCCATATGCTCGATACCTAAACGATAATATTTTTGTTTAGGAAAACTTTTCTCATCCACCCAAACACAGGTGGTGTATATTTACCTAAACCATTGACTTCTGGTTCAATTTTGAATAATGATTTGTTGACTGTCGAGTGATCTAATGAATTATTGAATGTGACCGACCAACTTTGACCGGGAGCAGCAGATTGTTGCCATGAATGTTTTTCACTAGGACACCAATCGATTATTTTCAATGGTTCGTAAGTGGAAAAGCTAGTTGACCACTCGGATGTTGTCTTTAATGGACCTTCAGCTGATGGACAGCCTATAGGTAGTTGAACAGTATATTCTGTTGCTTTCGATAAATCATTTTTAAACGTAAAAGCAACATATTTCTCGTGATTTCCTTCATCAGCTTCTATGTTTGATTCAAATTCACTCTTTGCTGTTGCTTCATCTAAGATTTCTAATTCTTGATTTTGAATCTCGTTTCCACTACTGCTTGCGACGCGTACATGCTTCAAAATTTCACTCGTATCAATTTTTTGATTAAATAATAGAAAACATTTCGGTTTTAATGTTGGAACCATTCCATGAGGTGAAAAATTAGTCACTTTTGCTGTATCTGTTGAAAATTGAAAAGCAAATGCTTCGGCTAACTTTCCTAGAATTAATCAAATCATCAAAAACTAGGTGTACAAATCGAAGTAGCTTTACTTCCTAGGGCTGATACACAACGTTCTTTGTCAACTTTTAGTGTAAATTTTGTCGAATATGGAAAACGATGTTTTGCCTCGAATTGAAGTGTTTTTGTTCCTGTCCATCTCCATCTACCTTCTATTTTCGGTGTTAACGATATTCCAAGTTCTTCGACATTTGTATTTTCATCCAATGAGGATACAGGAATCATTGGTTGATTAAATGTTAACGTTGCTGCTGGAAGTACGTAACCAATTAGTTCTTCACTAGGAGAATATCTTTCGATGATGAGTGGACCTGCATCTTGTTTAGCTAATTGTTTCAATTGTTCAATATCTAATTCGAAGTCTTCTTTACGTTCTAATAAAGGAGCTGGAAATGGTGTTTGTATTACTTTTGATGTTTTAGGTGCTTTAATTGTTGCTTCACGCTTGAAGAAGTCCTGTTCATCTGTTGTTTCTGCTACCAATTCAGAACTTGCTTGGCGGAACAAAGCCTGTAACTGATCGGAAGTTAAACTCTGCTGTTGTGACTCCTCACTCAATGGTACTACTTCAACAGCAGTTGTTGTTGTTGTATTGTCAGTTTCATTTGATTCAGCAACATTAAATTGAAACTGATAAGATTTTGGCTGTTGATTTTGGAACTTTCCTGGTCGTATTGGTTTCATTCGTCTCATGATACTTCGCTTATAAAACGTAAATGTAGTAAAATTTCAATTTAATCTAGAAAGACAAGAGAGTATATGTTTATTGCGGTACCCACAATGATGAAGATGTATTGATATTGCTTCATTACACTGACATTGAAGGATACATGACATACATCCTTGTGTATACATATCCTTCACATGTTGCAATGTTAATTATTTTCATTTTGCCTCATAAATTGCTACCATCTTTAAGCAATTACATATTTATTGGTTCGCTGCATATGCTTTATTGATGATAATCAATTTTCTCCCGATCGATGTTTTTTTTATCGGTTCTGTTCTCGAATGCATACTTTTGAAACTTCGATTTAATTGCTGCAAAGTCGTTCGAGGTAGTCAAATCTAACACGTTTTTTTTCATACTTTGCGCAAACAACGATTTACATCAAGTGCTCTCAGTGTGGGTGTCATGAAATAACCTGCTTTTTTTTTTTAAAACTTTGCAAAAAGAATTCGTTTTATAAAGATTCTGAGGTTCTTGGTGAAAGATGCAGAATCAAACTTATGATAAAAAATTGATAAAGAATCTGTAAGCTTACAGAAAAAAAAATTACCTTGTGTTGATCGTTATATTTCACATTCACTATGAAAGGGACAGAACATTATATAGTCGAGGATGAATAATAGCAGAAACATGAATAAGCGAAGCGAGAAAATGTGGATGATAGAATAGAATGAAAAGAAATAACTCAAACTGGATCTGCACAGCATGTATTTATGGAAAGAAAAGACCAATAACCTAGTTTTGAGTAGTGTAAATGTTATAGTCTGACATCTAGCGATGCTAAACTGAAAATGACGAAGGTATCAAATCAATTTTATGAAAGAAGTAACTTGAGAAAAACTTATACTAATTTTATAGTCAAAATGAAAAGAAATGCAGTAACGAAATGATTTTATAATATTTATTTCAATATATAATAAATAAATCTTTTATCTCTTTGTAGAATTTTCGATCTTTTCTGGTGTTAACGCTGTTGTAGACGGTCATCATCGGTACGATGTTCCAAGTATAAATAATTTAATTAAAATAATAAATCCAAATAAGCATTTTCAATTATCATATCGAAATTAACATATCCAGATGTACATATGAAAATTAAGGTATTCAATGTGACTTGTGGAAATCACATATCGAATCAATGTATGGAAAGTTAGGTATCGGAATTAATATTACGAAGTAGAAAATGGATGGGTGTGTT